>GL379806.1:431857-473668 GCA_000143925.2 Caenorhabditis brenneri
GCAATTCGAAAAAACTGCCCCTTTTTTTCTAAATTGGAACTGGGGATACGTAATCAAGAAGGGTTAAAAGCCTGGTCGAACAATGTTTGGCAGGAGAATTGTTTTTAAAGAAATCCTTTTTGAAAACCAAAGGGTATAGTCAAAATCCAGTATTCCAAGTGAGGCTGGGTTCCATGCAAGGTTAGAATTATGTCGAAAGCTTTGGATTCTCAAAAGAGAAATCCTGAAAAAATCAGAAAACCAGTAAAGCACGTTCCCCATTAATAGGAACCAAATCATTTAATTAGCCTGAAACACACTGATCATAGTCCTTACGGAAAACCATGATAGTGGTGGGCCTGATCTGTACCTACGTGGAAGGAGAGGAATTAGAGAGTGAAAACGTAATTGAGAATGACCTGAAGATTAAAAAGTGACTGGGAGGAGGGGAGGATTTCAAAGGTTGGAAAGTCAAAATTCAATTTTTTAAACATTAGTCGCTATACTTCCGTTGGTAAAAGGTAAGAATAAAAAACAGGTAAGAAGTTTAGGGTCTTTGAGTAGTTTCGGTTTGAAAATTACTAGTCTACTGTATATCACTGTGAAGCATTTCGAAAAGCTGCACCTTTCTTTCGAAACACCGAATTTTGATTAGTAGTCAAGTTGCCAAAAAACCTTGACTAACATTTTTTCTCAAACAAATTTTGCTCTAAAAAAACCTTTACGAAAACCAAAGCGGAAAGCCAAAGTACAGTATTCCAACCGAGGCACCACTCCATCCAAGGTTTCGAAATATTTCGAAAACTTGACTAATCTCAAACCAGAAAACCTCAAAATACTCAGAAAACCAGTAAAACCACTTTCCCCATTTTATATGGACCCTATTTGTTTAATTAACCTGAAAAACAATGATACATTGTTTTTTCTAATTACAAAAGTCTTATGATTCATATGATTAATCATAAGAAATCTCTTAGAACTCAACGATCAGAAACTTCTGAATCAGATTGTTTTCCCTTAAAAACTACAATCTCTGATCTACCTTACTATCTAGTGAATACCAAATTACATACGGAAAATCAAATAAATAAACAAATGACACCATTTCTATTTTGCTGAGATTTTTTCTGCAAAAAACACAATTAGTGGAACACGACTTGGCTTGAAAATACCAGGAACTGTCCAACTGGTTTGGTTTTTTTTCACCAAAACGTTATGAAATTTGTAATTGGGAGGGGAGTTGTCAAAGAAGAAGAACAATGGTCAAAGGTAAGCAACCCGGAAGGGAAGCGACTGAAAAAAAGACAATAGGAAAATAAATAAAGAAAAAGACTTGGGTCATCAACAGTAATTGATAGTCTTTGGAGTAGTGTTTTAGGACAAAGTACCGGTGAATAGTCGTGAAAATGTACAAGATTTTATATATTTCTTCTATTGGTTTTTCGTTTTGGAAGTATTCAGTCGGAGGTTACGAGGAGACTTTGTAAACTCTCAGAAATCAACCAAAACTTGAAATTCGCCTTTATCTAGCTAAAAAAAACTGTACTGTCGTCAGATTTCATGTCGAGTCTGCAAACACCACCACGACACCTTGCATCCTTTTTTAAAAACTCTTTTCAGGTACAGTACCCCAACGACCAAAGTATTCGGAATTCCTACAAAATAAAAAACAACAAAAGATGGAATTTTCAGATAACTATTATTTACTAAATCTTTAATTTATTGTAAGCGAACCTCTGATTTCAACCTTGAAAATAGAATCATGAGACTAGATCCAACAAGCAGATAGCCTTTGGAAAATGATGACAAAAAACATGAAAATATATTCGAAATTGAACATTTTATGCAGTTGTGAGCTGAAAGTGTTGGAGGGGGTGTGGGAAAAAAATGATAAAAGAGAGAGGGCAACAAAAGAAGGATGTGTTCTCACATTCTCACTTTCTTATCACATGATCAACCTTTTCGGAGAAACACAGGAAAAAATACGCGTCACTTATTACAAAATAGGTTTAGCAGAAGACAAAAGATATACAGTTTTTGAGTGATTTGGTGATTGATCGATTGCATTTTCATGCAAATCACATTAGCATGTCATGACTTGTTTTCTTGATTTACTGTACACTTTCTAGAGAATTCTTTGTTCTTCTTGTACATTTTATTGTGGTGTAAAAATGGAATTAAGTGGGGAAATTGATTAGGTGGAAGCCTGGAGTCAGAGATCGGAAAGGTGAATTATTTGAACTGTATTGGGGAGTTGGGATTGTAAAAGGATTTGTGGAAAATAATGGAGTTATTCAGGGATATATTTCAGGGAAAAAACAGCAAAAACAGCAAAAAAAGCAAATGCAAAAGTAGTCGCTTTTGAGCGCCTCCCTTTAAACATACAGTATCCCGGGTTACTGTCAGTCTTCTTCTTTCTTCTCACATCGCAAAAATGATGCGCTGAAAACTACCTTTTCAATCATTTCAATCACGAAATCTTGACAATTTTCAATGAATAATTACGAATTCGCAGTCATACTTTCTTCGCACTTATTTTAATTTTTGATCTACCCGACGAGCAGAAAAATTTCCAAGAAAATTCAAATACTACCCGCATTTATTCAAAATCTTTTCGCCAGGCAGTTCGGTTTCTCTGGAATTCTCTCTACAGCCTTTCCATCTTTTTCAATAATTTTCCTTTTTTTCTTTGTTTTTACCCTATTTTTGTTTACAGATTCCACGAAAATGCAGCTGCAGCCAAGAAAGAAGCTGCACGACGACATCTTCGATGCAGAGGAAGAAGATTGTCCGAAGCGCAAAATTGTAAGTTTACTGATTTTATTAGTTTCAAAAAAATGTATTATGTGGTTTAGAAAAAATTGGACATTGTTGTGGATGCTTCCTCGAAGATCTTCAACAACCAACACTTGGTTCACCACGTCATCGAGAAAATCGTTGATCACGACACATCGATTCTGAATAATTTGCAGTTGCGAGTAAGTAAATTGAAAAGAGCAGAATATTTCTGAGCTGCTCATTTTCCTATTTTGGTTTTTGAGAATTTTTGAGCCGTGGCGAAACTCACTAAAAAAGTTTTTTCGATGCGTCTTTAAAATTACAATTTTTGCAGCTAGTGAACAAGTCATTCAACAGCGTCATTCTGAGCAAAGTACGCTCCGAATACGTTCAAATCCAAGTGAGTCCAATTCTAAAACCGGAAACGAACGGAGAATACAGTGATAACGAGGAGACTGAAGACGACATGAATCAACAGGACAGAAAATTCACTATCAACGATCAACGAGTATCCCTCAGTACAGCGCCAAAATTCTTCGACTTCTTAAATAATGTGGCTCGCATTCGCGTCCGCGATCTTCTGTTCTCGGGATTCACGCAACCCGACAAACGTGTTCATGATTGTATTTTGTATAGTTTGATGGATGCCACCTGGTTTTCACTCAATTCGTATAAAGGTGCCGAAGAGGTTTGCAATGGATGTGCCGCGTGTACGGAGATTGCTGCTCGAGTGAATATTTACGGACCAATACAACTTTGTACACTTCTCGAACCGATTTGTGGAAAGAAACACTATGAACAACTTATTGTTACAGAAATGTTAGTAAGAATGGGGAGATTGATTGATTAATTTTTTTTATTTACGTTGAATATACGTGAAGGGGGAAACATAAATCGGAGCAGAATGAAGGGAGAACTTGGTTTTCTATTCGAAAATGTGGTGGAGAAAAGTGCTAAGAATTTTTTTCACGAAAAAAGTTGCTCCGGCGTTTTGGCAATTCATCGCAAAGAATAGCCAAAATAGAGTGTCGAGTACCACCTTTTCTATAAATTCACATTCCTTTTCCAGATTATTGGCTGAAATAGCGTTCTATTGTGTGACAATGATTGGAAGTAAGGAGGAAGCCTTCGTCCGTCTCGCCAAAGTAATCACTCCGGAAATCAGTTGTGATCAGCTGGATCTTGTATTTTCGGATCGTTGCATGTGGTCAAAAGACACGTTGGCGCATCCGCGAGAAGTGATCGATTGGATTGTCAAAGCTTGGAAAATTAAATCTATAAATGTTCGCTTTATGACTGGATATTCTTCGATTGATTACAAACAATGGGCGTGTAAAAGAGTTTTTACTGAAATGCGATTCGATGAGATGTTTGTGAAAGATCACAATTCAAGACCGAGAAACGATCGTCGCGATCATTTTGAACGTGTCGAAGTGGATATGCAGGCTGGCGACGAGATTGCCACGTGCTTCGCCCAATCTATGGGAATGTTTGAGCGGAGTGGAATGTCGGCGACGGCGTTTCAAAACGTTTGCGCCAACGTCAAACGCATCTTTCCCACACAGGATATGTATTTAATTTTGCCTGTCGAACTGGCACATGTAGCATCTCTAGAGTTTGACGGATTCTGTGAAGCGCTTTTAGAATTCGCGTGGAAAGATGAGCGGACAGCGAGACACTCACGTCTTTTCTTCCGTCTCTACACGTTCGGCATCACGGAAAAGGAGGTTATGCGGCAAATTGAGGTAAAATTAATCAGTTTCTTAGTTTCAAAAACAATCAATATTTTACAGAAACAGTTCAAAATCAACTGTCGACCTGTTGCTGCAATGCTCTCCGACCCGTCCGTCCGTCGCTCATTCCTCAAATGGCTTCCAGGGACGACGTCGGCATTCGACCGCTCGCTGCTCTCCTTCACCGACGTCTCCAACAATTGTGTTCTACACTTGGAAGTTTGTGTTGAGCCAGCGTAGTGTGTCCCCAATCTCATATCCCTTCCCTCAGGTCTTTCTCCCATTTTTTAATCTTTTAATCTCAAAACTTTAATTGCCATAATCCTATTCCCCTTTATATTTGTCCCCCTTAATTGATATATTGAAGCCCTCGCTCCCTGCTCCCCCACTCATCAGATTGACCCCCACACAAACATTTTCATTTTGCCCCTCTCTCTCTCTCGCCATTGTGAATAATAATCATACCGTTTTTGAATATAATAAAACGTTATCACCAGAATGTAGTGTATCTTTTTTGAGCGATTCGCAAAGATTCAATAATTTATTTACAGATCTACTACAACATCTAAGCGAAGGAAGAAATCTTATTGAAACCCGATGAATACACGGAGGAGGTGGAGAAATGAGAAGAGAAAAATGAAAGAAGAATTAAACGCTCTTCCAAAGTTTAAGCTTTTTGAAGCGGGCAAATGTGTCGGAGATCATTCTGGAAAATAAGTATTGATTTTTTTTTAATTAGGAACTGTGGAGAAGTCTAATCATGGAATTTTCGGCAAAGTTGTTACAAAATTCACCGGTTTTGAGCTGACAAAAGTCGAAAATTGGCAAGTTGCCAGCAGCTAGAATTCTATTCGTCCTATTGCCCTCACCTCTTTCCGTATAACCAAGCTCTCCATGCCGGAAGTGTTGGCGATGACATCTTCACTCGATCTCCAGATAATTCAATATCCATGTTCACATTGTATTCATTTTTGATAAGATCTTCCAAATGAATCGAATACTCCGAGTAGCCCCACAACTTCGATCCATCTCCTCTTCCTATTCTCAGATCATGACACTTATGATTGACAACCAGTTTTACATCAAGACAATCATCTGCAGGCTCTCCACGTAGACTGAACGTTCCGTCGAGTTCAACTTCTCTTTCAGATAAAAGATGATCAGTGAAGGCAACTGGAAGTTAATTTTCATTTCTGAGAATCCAAGAAAGTTGGAATGAATCTACTTACAGTTGTTATCATACATAATTATAGTTCCACTGACAGGCTCTCCTCGACATTTCAGTGTACCGCTGACACGAAACATTGGGAATTTGGATGCAGCATCCAGGAAAGGAACGATCAAAAGAAGAACACCAATTAATGCAAACATTTGTTTTTTGATAAGAAACAAATGACTCAGATGATTGTTGAAAAAAAGGAATCAGGGCTCCGTATTTATAGTAATGTGGGTTAGTTAGTAAAGAGGGTCTTATCTATTTTTGATTGAAAATGGGGAGGAGAGAAGAAGAAGAGAGAGTGGTCATTATCAGTTCTGTTGTACTAGTTTGGTATACTTTTTGAATTTTCGGGCAGAGAGGGGAAAGAGATTATTTCGGAGACAACGAGGAGGATGCTATGAATTTTGAGCTTTTATTATAGTTACACTCCAAAGTCCATACCGTCCAGTCGAACCGCCGGTCAAGGATTTTTGATTATTCGGAGAAACAGGTGTAATACCGTCCTGGGCCCGTTCGAAGTCACGTTCTGGCCAGGGAGCAAAGCTGTTCTTCTAGACTGGAAACAAGATTCTATGAGAGATCAAGTAGATTATGTTCCTTATCAAAGCTGAACAACTTGTTTCATACCAGAGACTAGAAGGATTTCTGAAAATTGATTGGTTTTCGATTTTTGGAAGTCTTTTTTTTTCAGAAAAATCTTGGTTTACAACGGAAACAAAGGCAGTTTGACTACTGTATATTTTCTGATGCATATCATTTTGAGCTGATGTTCATTCCTAAATAAGCAATTAATTTATTGTACAAACAATTGAAAAAATTGATCAAACTCTGACTACTCATGGGCAAATGGTTTGAAGAGACCATGTGATTCGGCTTGCAAACAACTGTGCTCATTGTGCAGGAAGGATTCTAAACTAGCAAATTTTTTAGTGAAGGGAACCTGCAAGGTGGAACAGCGGGATGAACTCTACATCTGAATTGTCATGAGATTTGACGCCGTTTCTGTAAACACCACAGTCATGGACTTTCGGAAGGTCAAGAACTGACTTTAGATTCGTTAAATAGAGGAAAACTTTCAATGCTGAGTTCAACTTTGTTTTCCGTCTAAACATTTCCAAGATTACAATTTCTAACCTCCTGTTTCCCAACTTTGGCAAACTTTTATTTTATAATCTTATTTTAATTATCATCACCTCCCACGGAGTAGTTTCCGAACGGAAGTGACTAGTTTCAGAGCATGTGAGTCATTTTGAAACCACCCTTCTGAACCTGGAGTTTCAGACTTTTGAACTGAAATAAATTGCATTTCACTCCAAAAAACACTTTTTTTCTATTGCTCATAAGAACATTTGACAAATACGTCATTACTCATCATTTACATCAAATCAAGTATAAAATATGATCATTTGGCTCTTCTTCTCTTCATTCATTATACTTATTTCCGTTGTTTGCCTTTACTCCTTTTTCCTGCCAGCAATCACACTCCTGAACCACCACTCACAGTTGTTTTTACAGTGATTCATTCACTTTTTGCAGGAGGCGTACGCCTATTAAACATCACTATTTTCCATTCTCCAGGGGCTTATCAAAGTGTACTAATCATCAATTGTTGTTCTTTGGCTGTCCATCAATTTACGGGCATTTCAAGGGAAGAGAACAAAGAAAATCGTGGGGTTCTTATCACTGAAAACGGAAAAAGAAAGAAAAAGAGAGTGACCAGTTGGAATGGTCAAGAATTTGACAGACGGAAACAGAATAGATAGTAATGAAAAGTAAAATGGGCGTAACTCGGAAAAAAGAAGAAATAAGAAATTGCGACAGGTCGGAAAACTGGCATTCAAATTTGGAGTGGATAGGGGAAGAATTTGAAGTTTTGAGGATCCATGAACGGCTCCAGATGGTGAAGTATCGGAAGTGTGTGAATTTTGAAAATGAATTTTGAAAACTGAAATTTGGAGCAAGTATGTACAAGGCGTTCCCAGTTTTTCAAAACTGTATCCGGTAGAATTCAAAAGAACAGTTTTCAAAAAAAATCAATATGTTTCACTAGTTACTTCTGTGGTGAAATTAATTTGGGACCCGAATTCTCCTTTTTTCTCAATAGAGCGGTTATTTTGACATCATTAATTGTATCGGCGTGTAGGAGCTCTCCGGAATCAGTTGTCCCACATCTCAAAATTGGGCGGAGCTAGAATAAAGCTGTCAACTGCAAACTTTCTCAGAATAGAATTTGGAGCAAGATTGCTGTTGACAACATTTTCCTAGCTCCGCCCACTTTTGAGATGTGGGACAGTTCTGATTTGGAACAGTTCCGCTTAGATACAGTCTTGATTCAGAAAGTTCTGATTCAGCAAATAGCCACTTTTTTCAATTGGAGCTGATCTGCAAAAAATAAAAAATAGTACCCTGTTAAAAATAATGTTTTTTACGTGTTCTCCCTTTTTTTTTTCAGATTTTCGGTTCAAAAAACCCCAGCGCCACTAAGCCCAAGTTTTAAAAAAGCGTGAACTCTCCTGCCCTTTTATCAACCCTTTGCATCCACGTCCCTTAAAGATCTAGGGCAGAGATAAGAAATCGCTATATAAGGAGCTTCCCTCCAATAGAAACTTCATAGAGTTTCAAACTCCTTCAACAACCAACCAAATCGCCATGGCTCAATCCGTCCCACCAGGAGACATCCAGACCCAACCCAACGCCAAGATCGTCTTCAACGCCCCGTACGACGACAAGCACACCTACCACATCAAGGTGATCAACTCCTCCGCTCGTCGTATTGGCTTCGGAATCAAGACCACCAACATGAAGCGTCTTGGAGTCGACCCACCATGCGGAGTTCTCGACCCTAAGGAGGCTGTCCTTCTTGCCGTCTCTTGCGATGCTTTCGCTTACGGACAAGAGGTAAATTTTTGATTTTTTGGAACAACTCAACTCTAATTATTGAATTTCCAGGACACCAACAACGACCGTATTACTGTCGAATGGACCAACACCCCAGACGGTGCCGCCAAGCAATTCCGTCGCGAGTGGTTCCAGGGAGACGGTATGGTTCGTCGCAAGAACCTCCCAATCGAGTACAACCCATAAGGAGGAAGGGCTCTTATCCAATATAGTTGTGAAA
Source organism: Caenorhabditis brenneri (assembly GCA_000143925.2). Lineage (NCBI taxonomy): Eukaryota > Metazoa > Nematoda > Chromadorea > Rhabditida > Rhabditidae > Caenorhabditis > Caenorhabditis brenneri. The sequence continues at coordinate 440,685 of GL379806.1, forward strand.
CAATGAAGCTTAAATTTTTTTGAATTTGTTTTTTTTATTTTCTTTGGTTACAGCTGAAAAATAGGATTGTCGTAAGATACGTTGCCGAGTCTGCAATCATCACACCGCCTCTTGAGATTGTGGATTCCTTGATTCTCCTTCGGTTTCCAACTGGTCTTGACCATTGAAAACATCCCTTTGTCATCCTGAAAACCTGATTTTCAGATCTTTTGATTTTGATTTTAGATGCTAAATTGGTGATATTATTATGACCATCCCATCTAGAACTATAATGAAGGTTCTCAAGTTTTCTTCAGCGCAAAAAAACTTGTTCTCTATCTCTCTGTTCCATTGGTTGTTCTACGCATTTGTTCTTTGACACTGAACCTCTATTTGAAGGGCACACAGATCAATTTTCAAAAGTTTTATTCATTCAAAAATACATACAAACAAAAAACAATAAAACATGAGATGTGTATTGATTGTTTTGGGAAGCAAAGCAGTGTGATGGAGGAAAATGGATAACCCGTAACGAATCTTAAATCTGGGGGTGAAAAGAAAGGAATTTGTACAAAGAAATCAAATCTAGGTCTATAAATAGCCTACGTCTTGAATTTGAAAGAAGAATCTAGAACTTCTCTACAGTAGTCGAAACACTCTTTTGATCTTCAATATCATGTTCTGATCGGTCATCGACCTCGGCAGTTCCGACGGTCCATGGAGCTGCTTCCGCTCTGGAGAAGATGATGAAGATGAGGTTGGAGACGAAGACAATGCAGAAGATGATTCTGAAAAATTGAAGGATAAGTAATCGGAATTTGATAGTAAATTACTGAAAGTTTCAAGAAAAAAAAAGAACAAAAACTCACAAGAAAAGACGAGTCCACTCGCTATGGGTATCATTTGGTGCCACCCAGTTAACCAACAATGGGAGGAACAATCCAACACTTCCATTATAAAATGCTCTTGCTGTGTAGACAAACGACATATGTTGCTTGCAGACTAGTTGAGCACTTCTAGTGATTCCAACTCCATTCAATCCATTCGCAACAATCACCAAACTGTAGCAAAGTTGTCCAACAGAAGACCATGATTGAGGGATGAACATGAGAACGAGGAAGGCGATGGCCATAGTTCCCTGGGAGATGGAAGTGGAGACAATGGCAGCAAGACGTTCTCCAAGGAAGGAACAATTGGCGGATAGAGGTTGAGCAACGATTCTGGCGATACAGGAGAAGATGTATGGGATTGCAGCAGTCCATCCAGTGGTAGAGAGATTGTAGTGGAGAACTTTGTTGAGATAAGTTGGTCCATACTGCAAGAAAATGGAGAATCCAATGGTTCCTCCGACAGATGTGATCCAGATAGCCCAGACAGCTGAATCTTTGTGGATTGCAACGAATGGAGTTTTGCTCTTCTCCACGTGTTTCTCTTCCAATGATTTTCCATCTTCAATTGCTCTTAACTCTCCTTTCGACACAAATTTGCTATTCGATGGTTTGTCGGTGTAGAAAACAGCGAAAAGAACAATCAAGATAGCTGTAATAGTTCCTTGAGTATAATACACCGAACTCCATCCTCCCACACTGCACATCAAAGCAGACAATGGCATTGTCAGCAATGGAGCAATTTGATAATGAGCAGCCAGAATAGACACATATGTTCCATTCTCAGCCAACGTAGACCAGTGGCAAGTCACCACAGAAACTACTATTCCAAGAATTGCAGTCGGAAGTCCTTGGAAGAAACGGGCGGCCCAGAAGAACCAGAAGCCGTATTGAGTGGCAATCGGGGTGAGTACTGTAGATAGGAATGACATGATAGAGCAGATCATAAGAGTCGTTTTGACTCCGGATCGATTCGTCAGGAAATAGAGAATAATGATGGACGGAAGTGGAGCAATGTAGGCGGCAGAGAAGAGCAAGTCTTGTTCGAATTTTGAGAAGTTGAAGTTGAGGGAAGTGGTGAGAGTCTCATTTCGGGAGAGGCTTTCTGAAAAGAAAAAAGGGTTATTGGGAAGGTTTGAAAAACTTTTTGCACTTTCGAAGGTTTTTCCCTTTCAAAAACTCACCATTAATCATCTTTGCTTGCTCCTCTTGCATACATAAAACTGTGAAATTGTAGACGTGCACATTTGCTTGAACCAGTGTCATCAACCCGGTTACTATCGCACAAATATACCATCGCATTCTTCCGGGTACTTTTCGATTTTTGGATGGCACTGGAATTTCATCGTCAATGTGTTGGAGATCCGTGAATTGGTGGAGATCTTCGATGGAAATTGATTTGGACGCTTTCAGCATTTTGGGTCTGGAAAAAATCACAAGGTTAGAGATTATGAACCAGGAAGGGATAAGAGCTGAAGGGAGAAGCGAAGAAAAGGAAAAACGATAATTGAAAGAAAAAAAAGAAACCAAAACTCTGAAAATCTTCTATCAAAAAATTGCTTCAAGGACGAATTCATTCCTAGGTTCACAAAAAATGATCTAGGAAACTGAGAACATTACCAACACCTATATAGGAACTGTACGGTTTTAGAAAAGGGGCGGACGATACGAGACCGCAACTGAGTCATGCTCCTCATACATATACATCACACTTGTACAATTAAAAAAAGAAGTGACGCCATCTCATCGTTCCTTTGTCAGTCTACGCCTTCTTCAGAGACGGATATGATGTATGATAAAGAAAGAGAGGAGGAGAAGAAGTTGATCGATCAACCAAGAAACGAAATGAAGTCGCTGAACTCTTTGCCTCATGGGGAGGAAAAAAACTAGAAGTTTCTGACATCAATTCGGCGATCTCTAGTATTATATTAAACTGAAAATGGTGGAGTGGTGGTACGGTAGAAAATTCCAGTTTTTTTTCTTTTAACTTTTTGATTTATTGAATTCTGAATTTTGAAAATTATCAATTCAAGAATCTGATAAAATAATCTGGAAGAGTCCTCTCCAGAATTTCAGCCGTGTCATCAGCAGCAGAAGTCAGTCCAAAATATCAGCGTCAAAGTCCAAAATTAGGAATTTCTCACGGTGTCTTCTTTTCCTTTTTCCACGTGAAAACGGAAGGTGAAGTGATCGTCTTCACATGCATCTCAAATATATATATACGGCATCAAAAACTGAGGTCATTACACTTTTTATGGCGGTCAATGATATTGAAACAATGAATGAAAAAAGAAGAAGGGGAAGATGATAGTGTGACGTTACAGTACCCACTTCTATTTTAGACATGCACCTAATTTTGATCCTGTGACTGTCCAGGTAGGCTGATCCTGAATTTCAAAGGTTCAGAACGGAGAAAAAGCCTAGGTCGTTTACAGAGTTTTAGAAGCTATGGTCAGCTAAGTCAGCCTAGGAACTCATGATTTTATATTTAGGCTAAGACTGAATTTCAGATCTTTCCAGAACTTTCTAGAAGATCTATGAGGTAACTAATAGGAGCACTGGTTCCTAAATTAATCCATTCTTCAGAGATCAGCTGTTCCTAGAACTCAAAAATTTGGAGCCTTTCTCAAAGTCTCTAATAGTTTCCTCGACCGCCTTATATCAACTGGAAGAATCATACCACTTCACTTATTTCAAAAGGTCTTTTATCGGAAGTTCTGTAAAACCTATTTCGTCCTTTCATCTGATGAATGTCAAAGTCAAATGACCACAAAATTATAAGGTTCCGGACTCAAAACGTCACCTGATCCTCAAATTCTGGAACTTCCTCAACCCTTTTTGAGAGTTTCCTCATTCAAATTGAGTCACGTTCCCTATCAAATCATACTACCTTAGCTTATGATCTGTTGAGTCAACTGCTCACCTAAATCTAGAATATTCTAAATCAGTGCCTAAATCTACTGATTTTAATGACCTTTTAGTAAAGTTACTCCACCAACTAACTACAGTTTATCACACCTCAAACTAACATCCTATGACTATATGGATCAACTGACCACTGGAAACTAGAAGAATCCTAAACTTCCTTACTAAAATTTAGACTCAACTACTGAATCTTCCTTACCCGAGAACCTCCTTTTATATACAATAATTTCTATTGTCACATGGGTGATCTTTTCTTTTTATTCCAAAAGAAAACAATCATGACGTGGAAGACACTTTTGAAGGTCGACATAAATAGACCGCCCATTCGAAAAGAGAGAAAGATATAAAAAGATTTTTAATGATACGGTCATCAATCATAGACTACTTTGCAATTTCTGATTTTTTTTTTGAACAATATTGTTAGAATCGGCTGGAAACAGTTAGTATCTGAAAATTGATATTAATTGAAGCAAGCTGAAAAAACTGAAAAAGAAGAAATTTGTAATTTCTAAAAAATGTTCTTCTTTATTCATTAACACAAAACTTTCCAATTATTCTCCAAGGCTCAGCCAACCAGCAGTGTCCATCACTCCATCAGAAATTCAGACGAGACTAATGAAACTTATTCTGTCGACGAGGGAGGAATATAGGAAAGTGGGCGGAGCCTAAGAGGGGCGGGTCTCTATTTCCTACTGTACGAAAGGACACGTGAATGAATGACAGTGTCTGGCAACACGTGAAGCTGATTTTGCACTTTGATACCATCTTCTTGAATTTTAGGTGAGAACAAAAAGGAATAGAGGAATGAGGAAGTTTTTGGGATATTTTGAGACAAGTTTTCAAGTTTCAGAGTTCTACGGTATTGTCTAATATGACAGAAATACCTAAGCAATTTTTTGATTTTCAGGTTGAAACGCCAGAGGTCACGGTTTATTTCTTAGATGCCCTTCTATCAAAAGCTTCGCTAGATCAATTTTAGAAAAGGGGTGACAAAAAATAACAAAAAAAAAAGTTAGCTGATCAAAAATTTTGGTTGAAATACTGAAAACAAATGGGGACCTGTTCGCCCATTTATAGAACTTTGAGGTGTGTCTGGCGTCTCTTCATTCTGTATATTCTCTCATTGATATTGACTGAAAGTCACATTTTTCTGATTTTTGAAAATTGTGAATTGATCGGAGCTTCTCCTTCTTCTTCTTCTTTTTCTACCTTCCTAAACTTTGACTTCCTGAAGGAATTCCTAAGAGTAGGGCGGTGGTCCTGAAGAAGGAGAAAGAATCGGTGATTCTAGAATAGGAAGAGGACGATGATTCAGATGCATTTCGCCAAATATGACCAAATAATCGGAGAGAATGAAGAGTTATTTCATAATAAAAAGAAGAACCGGAAATGAGTACCGTAATCAAATCCAAAATCTGAAAATCCAGCTAGATTTGCAGGGTTGAAATAGTGCAGCGAATTATTATTGGCATCTTTTCTAGACCCTTCATTTCATCATATGACGAAACGTGTTATCTGATGAGCAAAGCGATATGATAGATATCTGTATTCTGACGTAATGATGTCTATTGCCGTGTTTGCAGAATTTGCATCACACCTTACGACAGTAAACGGAAGCAATTGTTTTATTTGGATTTTCAGTCCTACTGTAGTCACAGTGATTTAAGCGAAATGTTCTCAAATGCAATGATCCTTCCATCTAGATCGTTTCGCCAAATCGTGAAAGTCGTTGAACATGATGCTGATTCCGCAAACACCGCAACTAACACCTCCACGTCAGATTGCAGAAATGCCCACTTCAAAAGCACATCGAATTTCGAAAATCTACCAAACAATGTTATCGCGAAGTGCCAGTGAACCTGAACTCTGGCAGAAGATTGAGAAAAAAATGCTTTCAGGGGAGAGCAATGAGAATCTGTAATCTGTAATCTGACGTGATGGTGTCAGCTTTAGTGTGTGCAGACACAGCCGCATACTTCACGACAATACAGTCTTTTTTTAGTTTTCTGATCTCTGAAAAATCGCTATATTTTTCGTTCTTTCGATCTTTTCTCTTCTCCATTTTTAGACCACACATCACAAAATTCTTCAAGATTTCTTCGGCGATTTCGCCCCTCTGGTCACTTATCAGACATCTCATTCACTAGAACGCTACAATCGTTTCTTAATAAATCACATCCTCTTTTACTTCCTTTCTTCATTACCACTTCAGTTTCTTCTATCAATTCTTGCAACTCTTATCATCATTGCCATCTGAAGTTCAGCTTCGAAACCAGCTTCTTCTTCTGAATTCCACGTGATTCGGGCGTGGTGTTGCGTGAAAACGGGTACACGTAGACCGTGTTATCAAGATATCATTTGAGATATGATATCAGCTGTCTCATCAATTGGCGAATATGCATAATATCGTACGGATCATTTGTATGAATATTCTGGGGTCAATTGTACAAAAAGACTACATTCTTATCAATATATTTACAATTTACAGAAAGAAACACTAAATAAAAAAACAAAAAAGTCACATCTAGGAGGTCATGTTTACAACAGGACAATTAGGCGAACAATTTCTTGTAGTTGTCACGAAGGACGTTCTTTTGCACTTTGGTAATATGGTTACGTGGCAGAGAGTCCAGGATGATAACACGTTTTGGCACCTGAAAATAATAATCATTTGTCCTTTTACCGGAAGGCCTGTTTAATGAAAACTGCCCCTCAACATCACAAACATTACAGTTTTCATTCAATATTTGATATATTGTTATCACAGGGTTTTTAAAAAGTCGAATTGAAAAACATGTTGTTTTTGCAATTTTTACAATAAAGTGGAGTCTGAAACGACGGGATGAAAGGTTTGGCGTGCCTGAACTTTGGAGGAAACCATGAAGCAATAACTAGTGGAGGTTGCATTTTTGAGTCTAGGCAATAAATGAAAGGGAACAATTTTTTTTGTGTAATCATTATCTCGGCAGATAGAGCTCGTCTAATGCAAGGGCTCCAGAAACATTTTCAAAAAACGTGTGATTGCTTTATCTGTCGGGAAAGTGACTGTACAACAAAGTTGTCAATTACAAAAGTGAAGTTCGAGATATGTTTGCTACACAAAAAATTTTAGGGCCGTAGAAAAATTGTTGACTATGTGGCGCATGCGCAGTCAGGTTAAACCACTTAGAATCAACTCAAAATAGTGAGTGTTCGTATAATTTTGAAAGTTACTCCATGTACGAAAATGTTGTAACGAATGCTTATGAAAATTTTTATTCGGTGATCGTTTGAAACAAAAACCTTTGCGACAGTTCACTCGTTCCCTGTCCAACCAGGTGCAACGATGAGAAAAGAGCAGAGTTTGTTCAAAGCACAAGTCAATAAACAGCAAAAGCTGTGCTGATGGACCGGATCTCACTCAACATTCTTACTTTCGAGTAAAACTATAAGCATTTTTGTAAGACATATGCGGAAAGTTTTCAAATGCGAGCTGTTTCAGACTGATCTTCTCTCTGTATGCTCTTTTCCACCGTCAAACCGATTTCACGTCTCCTCGATTACCTTATAATTGGCCACCTTCTTCTTCATAACCCCAATCAGTTTCTTCTCAAACTCCTTCTCATCTTTCACTTTCTCTGCTGGCACCACAACAGCCACCACAGCTTCTCCGAAATCTGGATGTGGGGATGCAATCACTGCGGACTCCTTCACAAATGGAAGTGTATCAATGAAATCTTCCAACTCCTTTGGATAAACATTTAATCCTCCAGTGATAATCATATCCTTGGATCTTCCACCAATCGTCAAATAACCATCCTCATCTAAATGACCAACATCTCCAGTCTTGAACCATCCATCTTCAGTGAATTCTTCGGCCGTCTTCTTTGGATTTTTCCAGTATCCGGCGAAGATTGCATTTGTTTTCACTTCGATTCCTCCATTCTTGGCAATTCTGCATCCGACTCCTTTGACAGCTGGTCCAACAGTTCCAGCTTTTCTAACTCCATTCAAAGGATTCGTTGTCATCACTCCAGCTTCTGTCATTCCATATCTCTCCAGAATAACTTGTCCAGTTCTCTCCTTGAATTCTTCAATAGTAGCTACAGAAAGAGGAGCGGATCCCGAAATGAATACTCTCACATTCCCGAATGCTTCCTTATTGAAATTCTTTGAAGCTAACAATCTGGAGAAGAAAGTTGGAACACCCATCATAACAGTTGCATTCTTCATGTGTTTAATGCAATCTTCAACTTCGAATTTCGAGCGCCAAATCATTGTGGAATGGGAAAAAAGAGAGCAGTGAAGGGAGTAATAGAGTCCATGAACATGATAGAATGGAAGAGCATGTAAATTGAGATCCTTGTCAGTGAATCCCCAATCACGGACGATGTCATGAGCGTTATTTGAGAGGGATCCGTGAGTGAGAATGGCTCCTTTCGGGAGACCAGTGGTTCCAGAAGTGTAGCATACGGAGGCAGGATCAGAGGTTTCGACGTGTTCAATTGTGGTGCAGGCCTGGAATTATAATTTCTTTTTCTTTGGAGAACGACGTTTTAGCCGATTTTACTGGGCTTTCTTGCAATGAAATTGTCAGAAACACCAGATCTTTCAGCGAAAGTTCTGCAGAACCACATTGGCTACTTTTAAAAATTAATCGATTTGAATGAAAACTACTACATTTCACAAGTTATGCGCCGGTGGCGTAGAAAACATGCTTCTGTTTTACGAATTCGGAGTATCTATTCGTGTGATAACATACGTTTAAACTTCCAGCCTCATTCGCCAGCTTCTTCTCATTCAACACATTGATTCGATCTCTGAAAACCTTATCGAGCTCCTCATCGCAAGTGACAAGAATCGATGGTGTAGCATCCTATAAACCTTCCATTACATTATTTCATTTCTCTGATTTCTCACTTTGATATAATGAGCAGCTTCTGACTCAGTATACCCTGGATTCACTGGAATATAGAGTGCTCCGATCTGAAGGCATGCAATGTAGAGAGCAGCGGTATCAGTGGTTTTCGAAACACGAGCCATCACTCGATCTCCCTTTTTGATATTGTATTTTTCGGTGAGAGCTGTCGCATATTGACCGGCTCGTTTCACGAATTCTCCGTATGTCGTCTCGCGATCGCCGTCGATGAAAAGAACCTGAATAACGGTGGAAATCTAATGAACTCTTTCGAAAACAAGAGTTACCTTCGAAGGTTCTGTTTGAATTTTTGCCTGGCTAACGATGTTGTTAGCCGCAGAAGAGGCTGAACGGAGACCAGTACGTGCTGGAATGGTGCTAACTAGACGACTGAGCATTCTGAATTATGTAAGTTGTGTAATCGGTGAAATGTTTTTTTCAGAGAAATTAACGATGGATTGCAAAAAATTGTGCGATTTTTAGGCAACTAACGCCGCTGTGGACGATTAAAAGAAACTTCGAAAGTTCTTCTCGAAATGAATTAAAAACATGTAAATTGATCGGGTTGACCGTCTTCTTTTATCGCGTCTTTTTCGTCTCTGCGCCTCGTGTTCTCCTCATTATTTGTCACTAAAAATGACAACAAAGATAACCCAAGGGGCAGAAACCTTCGTCGAAGTGAATGAGTGAGCGACATAGTTCTTTGATGGCAGAATAGCAGAAAACGCAACGTGATTTCGATTCGTTTGATCTCCAAAAAGAGATGTATGAACGTCACTTTTTGATCGTAACAAGGTCAACGAGTCATGTATACAACAAAAGTCAAATCAGAAGAGAAACACAAGAAAGCACTAAAAATGTATGTTAATCACATTGTTCACCTAGGAAACCAAAAGAATGGTCGACAAAAAGAATTATACATCGAGAGAGAAAATAAATAAAATTGAGAAAAAAATAAATAATTTAACTTAATAAAATTGAATAACACAGCTTCAAAGAAACTGTGAGCTGATGAGGAAATCGTAGTTGAACCGAATTTGATATGAGAAGAAAACACAGGAGATTTTCAATAAAGTCCAGAAGATCTTGACGATGAAGCAGATGATGCAGATTTACACAGGGTACCTGGATTCTGGGGCGAGGCGATCGAGAATCTAAAATTTTGATTCGTCAAACGTCTGATTTTGACAGGAAACCTGTCGGATTCCCGGGAGGTAGGTAAGTGTTGAAATTCCGGGAATTGTCCGCAGAAGATTGACGATTCCAGGCAAGAAACCTCTGAAAACAGTTGGTTCATTTTCGTTTCTTAGCTCTAGATGCGAATTGTGTTGATAGAAATGGATTGAGAGCTTTAAACACAGTTGTGATAGTCCTGGCCTCATATTTGGGTAGCTTCATTATGCAGAGCGAGAATAAAACTAACCCGAAAAGCAAAATGAATCCCCAACACTCAGCAATCATTCCAAACAGTGGATAACCGAGGAGCACAACGAAGATTCCTTCAAGAAATTATTTTTTAAACGAGTTTTTTTTTTTGAAACAAGTACCTCCAAAGAAAAGAATACTGCCCTTCAACTTTCGGAATTCGAAGAAGAAAACCAGCGTCCGCTGTACTCCAATGATGAATGTGATACCAACAATGAAGAGAAGCTGAAAATATAAATTTTGTATTGAAAAACGGCATATTTTCTCACATTTCCGATAGCAAGAAGTGCAGAATCGAGGAACATAAGCACTCCGAGGAATATGAAGAAAAATCCGAATGCCGTCAGACCGACACCGATCTCTGCAAGAATTTTTCGATAAATATCAGCTTTTTTTCAATAAAAACTTACGTTTTGTTGTGCTCACTTCAAAATTCATCATTTTGGCTTCTCCCAAGTGTTGTTTCTTCTTTATAAGGCTGAAACACAATTAATTGTGAAATGTTGAAGTTTATTTTGAAACGAGTGATAGAACAGCTTTCCAAAACAATTTTTCGATGATAAAAATCTTTGAAAAAGTTGAAAGTTCAAGCTTAAAATCAAAAAATAAACCTGAAAATGTTCAGAAATGACGTGTACTCCATACACGCTCACGGAAAATTGCGGACACGCGGCCTAGTACACGTGGCCTAGAGAACCGGGTGGAAGAGAACGAGACAAATTGGAGGGAAAGAAAAACGGTTTGAACATCTTTTCGCTCAACAGAATCACGATCGACGAAAATGAAGCGGACCGGGCGATCCAAAGTGGAACCGAACTGCAAAGATAGCAAAGAGAAGAGATCTTCTGTTCCTACAACGGAGTTCAGAGTCATCTGCACCTTTTTCAGTTCTATTATCGTCTGTATTGTTGTTTCATTATTGTTTCTTAATATTCGTGTATTGGAAAAAATACTATTGAAAGCTAACGAAAATTCGTTTCATTTCATTCAGTTCCATTGGTTTATGCAGTGGCGGACACTGGAATAGTGACAGTTCCAGCAGGAGTAACGGCTCCGAAGGCAGCTTGTGGGTCAGTGGCATCGGCTGGAGCAGGAGCGAAGTGGATGACGAGCTTGTCCTCCTTTGGTGCTCCGGCAGTACGGGTGATGGTGATATCCTTGGATCCAGATGGATCGATGAATCCGAACACTGGCGAGATACGGTACTCGTTGTTGTTCGAGGACTTAATCTGCAATTCTTTTGATGATTGAAGGTTCTTCTGATCCACAGGATTACCTTGAAGACGAGCTTATCAGCTCCAGCATTCACAAGCTTGTGGGTGGATGCTCCTCCGGCGGCTGGCACGGTGCATGCTGGTGGATCGGCGGTCAAAGACATGTTTCGGCTTCGGTTGGGAACTTCACTGAGAAGACTGAATTCTCATGGAGTTTCGTTTCCCTTTATAGTGATTTCTTATCAAGATGTACTAGTTTATTGGCCTGTCTGCACTAGATGTCTTCACGTAGATTGGAAAAATAATTGGATTTTTTGAATTGGAGTTCACTAAATAATTCTCGCGTGCTTTTAGTTTTTTCATGGTGGTTTTTTGTGCTTATCTTATCGGAAATCAAATCAGAAAACAGAAAAATGATGTTGAAAAAATTAATTGGAAGTCTAGTATTGTTTAACAAAGGGCTTGGTTGGGGCAGGTTGCTCGAAGAGCTCTAATCGGTAAGCTTTGAGCAAAGGATCTGCAATTTGACGTGGAGGTGTCAGTTGCGGTGTTTGCAGACTCAGCATCATGACACAAGAAAATCTCAATTGGGGTAGATTACTGTAGGTTGTAGCTAAAAATTGAATTGTTTGAAAGGAGAATGCCATGTCCGCGAACACTACAACAAACACAATCACGTCAGAATGCAGACATTTTTTCCATCGGACTTGACTAAAAATAGGTTTTAGCTTTTAAAAAATCACAAAAAAAAACTAAATTGATGGGAAAAATCAAACACAAAAAGCTGGAAATCACCAAGGTTTCAGAGAAATAAAAGTGAAAAATGGCGGACGACAACGTTTCATTCACGGATCAAGGCACAACTCATGGAGACAATAAGAATAAAGGAGCCAATTCCTCAGCTATGCTTGATCTTCTTGGTGAAATGGAGAAGAAGAAACCCACTAAAAAGAAAGGAAAAGGGAAGGGAAAGAAAAGTAAGAAGAAGGGGAAGAAAGGAAAAACAAAACTGGTGAGGAAAGTTGACAAATTCGAGTCTCAAAACTTCCTCTATCGTGTCGAAGGATCACTTTTCTGTGCAGGAATCAGTAAGTCTCCCAGTCTCCCAAGAGCTCGATATCAATTTAAAATTGAAAACTTCAGTTATCGCTCTCATAATGCTCATGGTTTTCATCATACTGGGAATTCATTTCGGAGTGAAAACCAATGGAAATATGGTCAGCTACATGCTTCCATGGTGGGGTTCTGTGGATGAGACGGTGGATGAAAGTGGAGATGTGTAGAATGAAGAATGGCACTATAAATATGACAAGTCGGCTTATTTCTTTTATAAATTTGTTTTCAAAGATTACTTTTTTTGTTTTTTTGTTGTTTTATAAGTTACGAAACTTTCGATTCATGAAAAAATCAAAATAGCAAAAAAGCAGTTATCACGAGGAAAAAATAGTAAACAGAAAGATTTGCACTGTTCTCTGTCGAATTTGTATTTCCATACAGATTGTCAAACGAGCAGGTAACATGGAACGGAATATCAGCCACATCTTCAACGCAGAAATACGGCGACCTTGTTCTATAAGAGGTTATAGATCATACTGAAATTGATCTAACAAGGGAATTTTTTTCAGATGGGTTTGGATTTCTCTATTAATTGGTGGTCTGAAAGTGGATGCTTCTGTGAGTGGATTCTGAAATTTCTAGCCCCCATTGGAGCCGTCTAGAATTCTTCATTTGAAGATCTGGCCCCGCCCCCTTATTTACAATGCATTGCCGACGTGGCGATTTCAGGTTAAGATTTCCAGACTCTCAGGCTCCCGTAAGGACTGAAATTTTCAGAATTCACTCACAGGAGCATCTACTTTCAGAAAACCAATTTATAGAAAATTTCTAACCCTTGTGGAAAAAAAAACATTCCCTAGTTAGAAAAACCAACCCATTCAAAATCACGCAATATTCACAAGAAGGGCAATTTGATACAATTATCCATTTTGGAATATCAAGCATTGCTGCTAGAGCAGTACCGCATAGTATTAAGTAGAGAGTAAAGTGTTTCAAGGTCATAGGAAAGATGGAATTAGTATTGAGAATCTTCCTGCTCTTCATCGGACAGCTGCCATTCGATTCCGTTTTTTTCTAAATTCCCATTTTTCTTTCTACACTCCGGGGTCACTGCTCTCTTTTTTTCGGAAATGTTGCGGCTGGCATCAGTTTTGCTTCTTGATTTATTGATACTGGTGATCAAAAATGATCTCGCCAAAATTGGCTATTTTTGAAAAACCAAATTTATATAATCTACGATTTTTATTTCTCAAATCGGTAAAGTTTTCATGGACGGTGCACAAAGTAATGGTTGTACTTGGTGGAGAGGAATTCATAAGTGACCGGTGGGACTTGATGAGCCACTGGAACCCAGTGGGAGCCTTTCTGAAAAAAAAATCTGAATGTTTCCACATAAAATTTCCGTCCCACCTTTTTAAGATAAGCCAATGAGCAATATGGTACCGGAATGGCGATATTATCCAATTCCATCTCCACAGTTTTTCTCGGTTTATCTCTCATCAATCCGACAGCCATATCGACAGTTGAAGCATGAGCAACCACAAGAACTTTCAACTCTTTCTCAGTCTTCGAGACTTCTGATTGTTCAGCAATTGCATTCAAAATCATTTTGATCCGTTCATTGTATTCGTCGTTTGTCTCTTGTTTTCCAACTACTGTTTCCAGTGAAAGAAACGGACGGAATGTTTTGTCAACTGGGAAGATATGACGTTGAAGTGGAGTGATAAAACGAGGGACTCCATTCGGATAACGGAAGTTCTCGAAGAGTCCATTCTCCACACGAATCAATGACTGACATCCGGACATGTCACGAACCCACGTGGCAGTTTGGATGCAACGGAGAGATGGGGAACTGTAGATGACATCTGAAACAAGAAAGTAGTGAAGAAGCTAACCCTAGAGTACCTGGAGTATTATCAGTCATCAGCAGTCCTCTTCCCATCATTTGTGCCAAAACGACTCCACTTCTGGTGAGACACGTATCCCGTACGTAGTCTTTGAGAGGACGTTGAATCGGAAGACGGGATGGCATATTCAAATCGAATGGCTCGTATTTTCCATCTTTATTGCACTTTTCAATCCATCCTGGAAAACAATCATCGACTCGTTCCGAGTGACGCATCACCATCATTACCGATGGATTCACGTAGATTTCAGAGTGGGATCTGGAAGAAAACAGGGGATTTTGAAGAGAGAAATTGTAGATTTTCAAATAGTTTTGACTGGAATAAGAGGTATGAGATTTTTATGATGAGGAAAAAACAAATCAGGGTAGGACGAGAATTCGGACTTCCGCAGCCATACCCTAAATACTCTAATAGAAGTGCCCCTCGGTTGGAGCATCATATCTTGATTCCTAGATGAGGTACTAAAAGTTTTCAATTGACGAATTATGTAAAACTGCTCTAGGAACAATATTTTAATTGACAAATTGTTAGTACCTGAACTAGGAACTGAGATACAACGTTCCAAACACGTGGCACCAATGGCTTTTCTAGTATTTACAGTAATTCAGTTTCTGTAAGAGTTACTGAAAAATGATCAATTACAAACTTGTTCGATTTGTAATTTTGCACAAATTATCAGTCTATTTGAATTCTCTATCTCTTATCCTTGTTGAGATATTCCGGCTCAAAGCTAGTGAAACCGGAATAACATTTTTTGAAAGTTGGATGATGATGATCCTCCCTTTTATGAAACTTCATTTGTCGTCAACTATAATGCCAAGTACGTTAACACCACAGCCCAGATCACCTCAAAAAATTCAAACTTTTTGCCTTGTAGTTTGACAAAAGTTATTAGTTGTCAGCGCTTTCAAAATTGTGGTCGCAAGCCTAGTGGAGCCCTATTTCAAATAACTGCTCAAAATATCCTTTTCCCTATTTGAAATTTGATAATTCGTCGCCAATTATAATGTCAGGTACGCAAACATAGCAACCCAAACTTCCACGCAAAATTGCAGGCTTACAGATTCTTATGCGACGAATCGCGATGATCTCGATTCGACGGGCAGTTATACGAACCGACGTCAGAGTGTTCTGAACTATGTTCTGAAAACCAACAACTCTTGTTTGAAAAGTGAAAACTGAAACTGCATACTTCCTTGGTCACAATGACTCATCTTTGAAATGTCTCCTCCCTTCGACTAGTAGCTATAGAATAATGACGCTTTTTTTCAGTTTCGAATTTTCATTGGATTTGACCTTTCCCTGGAAACTTTCAAGAAACACGTAGCTTTATTCATTTAGTTTTTAACACTAACAATTCTCAAAAAAATTTATTCATTTCAAGCTTTGGCGGAAATCAAAAAATGAAGATGTTCAAAAATGAGTGTATTATCTTGTTACTGATCGGAATAGCATTGGAAACGTCAGCTACAAAATTCAATAATTCGAATTTGATCAGCATATATGATGAACCAGATGGTAAAGAATTTGGAAAAAAGGATTTTCACAAAAAGAAAATTCAGATCCAGGATCACTAATTTGCTACTCAACACTCGACAAGAGTCGTGTGGTTCGATGCAAAACAGCATGCGTTCAGAAGACATTGATCACAAGATACAAGATTAGGAAGGAGTGAGTTCAAGGTTACGGTGGCTAGGGGTTACTGTAGTTATAATGAAAGGAGTTCGTGCAAGTTCTGCGGTACAGTACCCCGAATTTGCGGTGCTACCCCGCATTAGAACTGGCCGCATTAGAACTGCCCCGTATTAGAACTTTCCGGATCAGAACCGGGCCATATTCAAGCTCCCAGTTGCGACTCGAGACTGAACTTTTGTACAGAATATGACATTGTGGCCCAAAACATTTCCTCAAATTTTCGAGTTATCAGATACTTCGGAAGCACCCGGTTCTAATCCGGCCAGTTCTAATACGGGTCAGTTCTGATGCAGCCAGTTCTAATGCGGGGTAGCACCGAATTTGCGATTATTTTTGGTCAGCATTTGGGTCTCGCCGCGTCTGCGACGACTTCCATACTTGGAAAATTACTGACCCGGCCGGGCCGCCTCGCGTTGTTGGACATCTCAAATTTCGGGGTTTTTTGCGATTTTTTCAAACATTTCACATGATTTTTGTCATTTCACAACAAATTGTGGAACCCTTGTAATAAGTTCATGTTTACCTCAAATCATGTTCAAAATTATAATGAAACTTTTTTTTCTATAAAAAAAATGCTTCACAAAAAAAATGTGCTCGACTCGGCATTTTGCAAGTATGAAAGCTTTTTACTGTAGGAATTACACAAAATAATAGCAACTGATACAGTAAGAAGTTTCGAGGCCATTCCCGGCTTTTAGAATCTGGTCAAATTTCAGCGGAGGTTCAGCCCGCTAGTTACAGTAACCCCTAGTTTCAACATGTTCCAGACCTACTCAATCAAAAAATTATTTCCAGATACGAGTTTGATTTCCATTATCGTATTGGCTGTGAGAGCACAACCTACACGTAAGCCTCCACTTCCCCTTTCTTCTCAATCTCTTTCATTTCCAGACCAACTCTCAGAAGTATCCAATGCTCCAGTGATAAGAGAAATGGTCAAAACTATGAAGTGGAATACTCAATCAAAGGAAATGACAACAGAAATCCACGAGTTTTCATTCGAAAGAAGTGCTGCTTCCATAGTTATTGTAACGAACCGGATCACAATTTCCGACGATATTGGTATCAGAGGAAGAAGAGTATGATTGTGATAATGAGAGAAAAATACTCTTCGAGACATATTCTACCCTATTTCGTCTTGTTTTTGGTGATATCCCTGACTATTTATGGAGTGCTCTCAATGATTTTGTCATGGGTCAAAGCGAAAAAAGAAGCGGAATCCGGAGAGAAATGTAGAGAATTGGAGCAGGAATTGATTGCGGAATCTCCATTTTTAGAGGGGAGTATTCAAGAAGTATGCTTTTTTCAGTTTTGGAGCTCTGATTTTCAGTAGATTTCAGACTGGAATCGAGTTGACTGGAAGATTGACTTTGAAAGAAACTTCTTATTTATTGGCACATCTTCCGGATCATGATATAGTGAAGGACTCGAGAATGAAGTCAATGTCAACTGAAGAGTCAACGAAAGAGATGAAAACTACGAAACTGATAAAAGCAGTGGAGAGTAAAGCTGCGGTTGGAGGGAAAAGTTTGAGAAAGGTGAGCTTTGATTTTCGATATTTATGAAAATATTCATGAAAAACAATTTATAAGACACGCGGATACAAGTGGGGTATGTCAGAATGAGTTTCTATTCAAAAAACCTTAGAAGTTAGGCCTATAACAGTTGATGATAAGATTTGAATAGTTGAAAAGTACCCTATCTAACTGTATTAAAAACGACTAAAACAAAGCTAGAAACCTAACTTTCCAAATTGACCGTATAAAGATTAGACGAAAAAGCCGCTTTTGCTGGCTTATCTTGTTGTACCTACGTGTTGCGAAAACAATTTTCAAAAAACGATCATAATTTTTTTTTTTGGAAAAGTTGAAATTTCATTCATCTTCGGAAAATTATCTGAAATAAACCTTAATTTGACCTGAAAAATACAGAACACTTAATCCAGTATATGTAGTTTGTACTCCATAGTTTTTGTAGTTTGTAGTGATCAGTTTTTTTTTTAAATAATCTTTCGAAAATCTACTAATTTATGAAAAAAATGTCTGAAAAATCTCTGTTCCACTCAAAAACTGTATTGTCGTATGATATTGTGCCTAGTCTGTAAACACCCCAACCGACACCATCACGTCAGATTGCCCACATTCCAGGTCTTCATAAAACCTCCACTGAAATCGAAAGCTGCCGGTTGGGGACACAATATCTGGAAGACCGTCAGAACTATCAATTCTCCAAATGATTTACTCTATCGAATGATTGAGCATGGTCCCTATCAATACCCATTCACTGCTCTCGAACTTCTTTCGGTGAGCTCTTTTATTAGAGGAATCTTATTGAAATTATTTTTCATAATCAGCTATTCGAAGAGACAGCCTCCCTCATGTCAAACGAACCCTCCCTCCTTCAAATCGAGGCGGATATTACTGTAATTGGGGATATTCGAGGGAAGTGAGTAGAAATTAGAAAGAGAGAGAGAAAACAAGAAAAAGAGAAAACTGAGAATTTCAGATACGTGGATCTTCACCGTTGGCTTCAGTTGACCGGGTGGCCACCACAAAACAGAATCTTGTTCCTTGGAGGGATTATTGATAGTGAAGAGGCAGGATCCGTGGAGTGTCTGGCCCTGATCTGTTCATTAAAGGTATCTCACTCTAATAGAATTGCATGTTATTGTATGATCAGATGTTGTTAATTTTACTGTCCGTTTAAACGAAGCGTTCACAGAATGTATCTTTGTCTGAACAGACAATAACCCTAATATAGTGGCAGGGAAGTTGTTATCTTTGAGTGCCACTATATCAGGGTTCTAATTTTCAGTGTCGCTTCCCGAAACACGTCTTCATTCTACGCGGTGAACCCGAAGTCTCCCCATTCCATATGTCCGAACGTCTTCATCCCGTCATCACTCGAGCCGTCCAATCGTGTATTCGAAGAATGTGTTCACATATTCCATTCGCAGCGATCATCGGAAAATCAGTTCTAGCTGTTTACAGTGGATTCTCTCCAATGATCCGAGAGAAAGCCCATATTCATAATTTATTCCGTCCAGTTATCCCGGAGAATCTGAATTCTGTGGAGAGACATATCATATTCAATCAGCCATCAAGTCAAGTCAAAATGTATCGCCCTAATCCGAGTTAGTCTTTTCTCATTTTTGTCAGTTTGTGTCTATCGACTCACAGTAGAATTGAGCAAATAATAAATTCAACTTAAAGGCGCAGTATGTTGGTTACGATTGATCAAAAAGAACCACATGTGCCTTTAAGGTAAATTTCCAGTGAATTTTCGGCAAGTAAACGGCAAGTTGCCGTCAAGGAGCAACAGTTTGATGGCGAGAATGATGGTGTCGAGATGCAGAAAATTGCCCCTTACTTGCGTGAATTCGGGCATCTTGCCGTTTGCTTGCCCATAGTTTTCGTTTTTTTTTCAGATGCCGAAGGCGATTTCTTCGGAAAACAAGCGGTGATCCGAGCATGCAAAGCAATGAAATGTAACGTCATGATTCGAGGTTTTCCCTCTTTTTTCGATTTGAAGCTCATAATTTTTGTTATTTCAGGTCAATCCTATGTTCCATTCGGATATCTTCCTTGCTGGAATAATCGTTTGATTAATTTGTGGTCTGCTCCGGGATACGGTAAGATTTGGGTTTTCTGATCTCAATTTTCAAAAAAAAATTCTAAATTCTTGGTTCAGGATCAAACTATGGTGCTGTCCTCCACGTTTCCAAGGAATTGATAATAACTCCGATTTTAATGGAAAAACAACAAAATTAATTGTATTTATTATTTATTCAATAAAACTATGCACTTCTAGTGGAGTTTATTGCTAAAAAAAATGCTCTTTTCTCTTTTTTCGTTATTGGAAATACAGTATTCAACAAATTTTGAATTTAAAGGGAACTGTGTGTATTTCTCACAGGTTCTTCCGCACTTTCCCACGCTCACGACATTTTCGAAATTCATTAATTTTTAATTATTTTTTCACTTTTTTTGAATGAAAAACGAAATTTTGATTGGAAAATTTCAGATTTTCTCATCAAAATCTTACTTTTTGGGAATTTTTTCACCTCTTCAGCCTGTTGTTCACTTCTTTTTGCTTCGAAAACGAGGAAAATGGGAATTGACCTAAGCCACGCCCCTGCCTCGAAACCGACTCGAGTCGAATTTCTTTGTTTTTTCAGGTTCTGAGCCGTTTTTGATGAACTTTTTCACTATTCTGATTAGTTTTCATGGTTTTTCATGAAATTTACTCAGTTTTTGCTGTTAGAATAGGTTGATTTGCCCAAAAAAGTTGTCAAAAGTACTTCCAAAATCATTTTAATTGCTTTTTTTTTCTTAATTTCTGGATGTTCATCGTTCATTCTTCTATTCTTCACTTCTGCTTCATCAATTGATACAGGAATGGATCTCAGTCCTAAACCACGCAATTCGCCACTGTTTCTGGCTGTGATCGGTTTCCTTGAATATTCTTCTAATATTCTTATAAAAATTATCGAAAATGTCAGGCCACGCCCCTTTTTACAATATCTTCGCATGCGAAAGTTCTTCGGTTTAAGATGCTTCGAAGCGTTATGAGTGTTGAATTTTTAAAGACTAGTTTCAGCTAAGATGAATAAAAGTCGTTTGGACGAGCTCCTCGAACAGAAGTACTCTTCAGAATTCAGGCCATTGGCCTCGCAGGCTCCGCGCTCTCCTCCACCAAGCATTCATGTTCATCAGCCAGGAGCAGTCGGCGAGGTTTGTTTCTTTACAGTTGACAAACTCTTTCAA
The DNA here is from genome assembly GCA_000143925.2 of Caenorhabditis brenneri. Lineage (NCBI taxonomy): Eukaryota > Metazoa > Nematoda > Chromadorea > Rhabditida > Rhabditidae > Caenorhabditis > Caenorhabditis brenneri. Next base: position 461,436 of record GL379806.1, read on the forward strand.
AAATCAAAACAAAATGTTTTAGAATCGCCACGTCCCTCGTCAAGCCTACCAGGCCAACGAGTTTTGGGTGGTCCCACTGGTGGTGGAGCGCGCTCCGGCGGTAAAAATAAATTCTGAACGGCTGAAAAATTATTAATTATATATTTTCAGCCTGCACCACCAACTCCACCACCAGTGGCACCATCTCCACCGCCTCGACGCCGACCGGCCCGTGTACCGCCTCCTCCTCGCCGAGCTCCACTCCCAGCTCCTCTTCCGCCGCAGCGCGCACCATGCTGTAGCTTCTGCTACAAGGTAGCAGCCCAATGGGCGGCGGAGCAGGGAGTCCAGGTCCCATCAAAGAATGACTATGGCTACTGGTCAAGTCATTCTTTGATGGGAAGATACAGCGTGGTCACGTAAGTTTATCATTCAACTTTCATTAAAGAAATTAGGCCACGCCCACTTTTTGGTTTGTATCTGAAGAGATAAATTTTGAGAAAATTTTCAAGATGGGCATGGCTGTTTGAGAGGGATTTATCGATAAATCCTTTCAAAGGAAATGCGAAAAATTGAGAAACTGACAAACATTGAAAAATACAGTTTCAGTTTTCGAAAAGTCCTAATTTTCAGCTGTCCAGTGCTCCGCAGAGTCATCTGCGGACACTGTGGAGCAACGGGTGACCACGCCCACACTACGCGCTTTCACGAGCAACACTGGCAGGACTTCGAATAATTGTTTCTTGTTCTTTTTTTTATTGTTATCGCCTTCTTTTGTTGTTTTTATTTTTTAGAATAAAAAGTATTGAAAAATTTGTTGAAATTGTATATCTGGGTTACAATAGTCCCAATATTTCTCATAAATTCTGATGAATTGCTCCAAAAATAGGGTTTTGATTGAAGTTTTCAATTGAATAATTAAAAATTCTCTGACGAACTATTTTCAAAATGGTGGAAAATTCCTTAAAGGTGGTAGAACATGAAAAAAGTAATTTTTCTGAAATTACAAAATTAGTTACCTCTGGTGGGTTCGAACCCAGGGCTAGACTGGCGCATCACCAAACGCGCTACCGGCTGCGCTAAGCGGGCGGAAAGGCGCGACAACAAGGTTTGCCTATAAGTGCCGGGGGAGAAAAAAAGTCCCCAAAAAGTCCCCGTAGACTTTCATGTTCCACCACCTTTAACTACGCCCACTTTTTCCAAACCGTCAAGAATTCTTTCAATAATGTCATTTAGATGACTGTTAAGTAGTCAAAATTCACTTGGCAACGCCCACTTTCACAGAGTTATTCATTCGATTTTTTTTCTCTTCGGGAAATTTTGAACATCGATTTCCACCATTCTCTGGTTCCAGTATTAAAAATATCTGACAATAAAATTTCATGAAAGTGGGCGTGGCCTAGCAATTTTAGCTTTTTCTACAGTGATCTTCTCGTTAAATCCAATGAAGAAGAGTTCAGAAATAAAGAATTCACCAAAAAAACCGTGAATTCGCGAGAAATAACAGTTGCTCCCTGACTGGAAAAAACACCTTTTGTAGCGAAAACTTATGAAAATCTAATTATAATTTGAATTATGAAATGAATTCAATCGAAAATCTTATCGAGAATACTGTAGAAATTTTCAAATTACTAGGCCACGCTCACTTTTGAAATGACGTTTATATCAGTGATGCTGGGTTTAGAAGCTTCGAAAGGGGGTGGTGGACATTCGAAAATTCAGTTTCAGTAAGACACGCCCACCAACTGAAACTTCTGTGATTTGAAATTTCCTATTTTCAGCCATGTCCGCCATGAATTCCGGATCTTCCGATAACAATGTAAGTTAACGAGTGTATATGAGAAATCAAAAGAATTTTCTCTCAAAAATTATCTCCAATTTTGAATGAGTAATTTAATGAAAAAGTGGTGATGAAATCGAAATGGAATTTACAGATCTTTCCTAGCTTGTCGCTCAATGATCTTTTGGATCAGCCTTTTTCGGAGGAGTTTAGGCCTCGAAGCCCTCTGCCGACACCAACAGATCCAACACTTCCTCGCCATCCTTTTGGAGCCATTGGAGATCAGCCCCGCCAACGTGCGCGTGAAGGAGAAATGGCTGATCAAGCCCCAGCCGGAGTTAGAGAAAAGTCTAGTTTGAGAATTGAAAATGGATTTTACAGATTTCTCTACGAGAAGGGCGCCGGCACCATCATCGTGACGAGCCAATGGCACCACCGGCTCGAGCTCCACCGCCTCCAGCTCCGTTGATTGTCCCGGTAAGAACAGAATTTCGATAATTAAAAATAGAACGATCGAATTTCAGATCTGGCTGCCGGTCTTCATTCCTCTCCGGCCCCTGTGTTGCTCATTCTGTTTTGGAACAGCAACACAGCGGGCCGGTGAGATGGGAGAGCGGCTCCCGGAGAGGGACGACTGGGGCACGTGGAGCACGCATTCGTGTAAAGAGAGGGGCATTGTGACGTAAGTTTTCGGAAATTCAAAAAAGGAAAACCCCGAAAAAAAACATTGGAAGCGGAAAGTCAGAACTAAAATTAAATGGCGCTATCCTGAGAATTTTCATTGGTCAACTAAGAATTGAAAACCGAATTTTCGAAAAAATGATCGTGCAAAGAATATTCAAAAGATGGAAATTTTTCCTTCATCATAATTTCAGCTGTCCGTTCTTGTGGCAGGTCACATGCCCCATCTGTGGCGCAACTGGAGCAGCGGCTCACACTCGTGCGGAGCACGTCAGGATGGAACAGAGAGGAGGAGGATAAATTAATTTTTTCTTGTTGATTTTTTTGTTAATTGTTTTGTTACATTTGTAAATATTTTTTTTGTAGATATAAAAATAAAAAGCTTAAAAATCCACTAAATTTGTAAAACATTTATATATCTGGGTTACTGTAAAAGTCCCGAAATCATCTTATTTGTATTCTCATTTCGAAAATTATTGACCAACTTAGATCTTTTTATAATTGAGTATTTCAAAAGTTTACATAAAATCCAGGAATTTTATTAAAGTTCCACGGAAATTAGATAAACGCCGCATACTTTTTTATTTAAAAAATTTTTTTTTAGAAACTATATATAGCAGTATACTCGCACAAAAATCTATTTTTGTCAGCAGAAATAGTTTAGATTACTATCGAAAAAGTCGAAATCGCTGAGCCAACGCTCGATATAAAGGTTTTTGAAGTTATCGAAATTATTGAATACACGTGCTCGTAGTATTCAGTTGGATAATCGAAAACTACGCTACAATAATAACAAAAAAAGCCGAAATTACTGTAGAAATAATCAAAATCCCTTGGCCACGCCCACTTTTTTGAAACAACGCTTTGCAAATTCTGAAGATAGATTTTTTTCTGAAGCTAGAAAAAGTTGAAAATGAGTTTTTCGGCATCCAAAATATCAGAAAAGCTTGAATAAATTTTTGGTAAAATTCAATCGATTTTCTGGAGCGAATTCCAAATTTTTACAAATTCTCATCAAAAATTTTGTCGAGATTACTGTAGAAATAGCGATGATTTTTGAATTACTTTCTTCCAAAAAAAAATTAGGATGACTTTAATTTTTTATAGCTGAAGGCAATGTTCTGAAGTGAATTCTCTCTTTTTTCCATACTTTTCTATCACAAATATTATCGAGATTACTGCAGAAATAGGTTGAATCGCACAACCACGCCCACTTTTTTTTTCGAAGAAAGGTTAGATAAATGAATTCAATCAAGTGGAAACAAATCGATTCAAAGCCAGAAGCAACTAGGACTCTCTTACAGTAGTTTTTCAGTGTTCTCTAAACCTATTAGCTATTCTAATATTAAAAATTAGGTCCTGTTTTGAAAACACTATCAAGGTTTACCAAGGTTTTTTTTGCAGAATCGCCGTCACATCGCAATGATCGATTTGAACTTCTTTTTCTCGGTAAGTCATTATCGAAGTGTTTTGGAAAATCCAATTTATTTTTGTTATGATTCTGTAATTTTCGGAAATTACCGATGGAATAAAAAAAGAATCATAAGAATTGTTTTGAAACTTTCAGTACGCTCGCCCGACGACACTCTCTGATCTAACAGATCGGGACTTCCGGGCAGAGTTCCGCCGTCCAGCTTTATTGGCACCGCCTCCATCCATCTTCCAGTCTCCATTTGGCGCTGTTGGTCAGGTAGCAATTTCGAAATTATAGGAAAATATTTCATAAAGAAATTTCAATATTTCAGGAGCGTCAGGCGGCACCTACTCCCGCTCCACGGAGCACCCCAGAGCCGTACGGCTTGGTTAGTCATAAAACTGAGAGCTCAATTTTGAAAAGTTTGATTACAGGCGTCTGGATTCCACGTGGTTGGAGAGCACCACCACCACATTCATCGTCAACTGCAGCAGCAGCAGCCGCAGCAACGAAATGCTGTGACACCGGTTAGTACAAAATCAAAGATCTAACTTTCAAAAGTAAATCAGTGCTTTTAGCCTCTCCCGAACGGCCGGCTAGCCGAGCAAGATCGCCGCCATCCGAATCGAAATGCGGTCGGCCCGGTTAGTGCAAATTCAAAAATTCAAAATTCAAAAATAATCTCATGATTTCAGCCTCACCACCGCCAGGGCCGTGCACCTCACGAGCCACGTGTGGAGCGTCCTGCCTGCTGTTGCTTCTGTTATGGCACAGCCAAAGCAGAAGCAGCAGCAGCAGGTCGTCCAGTCCCCCCGAAGGACGGACCGGGCTACTGGTCAGGCCACCACTCAATCACTGGTGGAAGAGTGGTGTAAGTTTTAGTTTGTTTTTTTTTAATAAAAAACTAGGAATTTTCGAAAATAAGATGCTGAAATATCCCAAAAATATGTGGAAATTCCCAAAATTTGGGCAGTTTTCTATTGCTTTTTTTTCGAATTTGGAAGAACAAAAGAAAGGAATTCGTAGTTTCCCAAAAATATGCAGTTTTGAACTCGATCGAAGTTTCACAAAAAAGTATCCTAAAAACTTATAAAATCGTTTTGTTTTCAGCTGCCCAGTATTGTTCGAGGTGGTATGCGGAGTGTGTGGCGACACTGGCGCAGAGGCCCATACCACCGAATATCACCTTCAACACCCGGAACTCTTCCGCCGCCACTAGCACCAGGAATAAATTATTTTTTTTTGTTTTTTTTTTCAATTAAAAAAATTGTTATTTTGTCCCTAAACTGTAATTTTTTGTTATTAAAAATTTTAGGCCTTTACTTTTTTTCAAAACATTTCTAGATTTTTTTGTATTTTTTATCCAAAATTTTATCCCTCCTTTGTATCTTCTTTTTTTGTTGTTGTTGTACATAAAAATTATAAAAATACATTCAATTTAATCAAAATTATATTCCGGGTTACTGTACCAGTACCAAAACTATCTGACTTTTTGACCCGGACAAAAGAGGGCGTGGCCTAGCGATTCATTCATTTCTACAGTAATCTCGACAAAAATTGTGATCAGAACTTGTTCAAAATTCAAGATTTAATTCCGAGAGCAATTAGTTTTTTATATTAAAAATGAAAAACTCACGTTCCTGTAGGGGCTCTTCCTGTCCAGAGCCAGCATCTCCAGATTGACGGCGTCCTCCTTGATCCCTGAAAATTCAAATTATTGAATGGAGAATTTATTTTGCTAAGCTACTTTTATTCTCACTTTGAAAATTATTCACCAACTTAGATGTTTTTTGTTAACAAAAGAAGCCGAGATTACTGTAGTCTAAACCCCATGGCCCCGCCCACTTTTTCGATACAACGCTTTGCAAAGTATCTATTTCCAAGCTAGAAAAGCTGGAAATGTCGGTATCCAAAATATCAGAAGAGTTTGAATATTTTTTTGGCGAAATTCAATCGACTTTCTGGAGCGAATTCCAAATTTTGAACAAATTCTTATCAAAAATTTCGTTGAGATTACTGTAGAAATAGCGATGATTTTTCAATCGATTTCTTCCAAAAAAAAAAGGATTAATATATTTTTAGCTGAAGGCAATGTTCTGAAGTGAATTCTCTCTTTTTTCCAAACTATTCTATCACAAATATTTTCGAGATTACTGTAGAAATAACTTGAATCGCACAGCCACGCCCACTTTTTCCCGGGATAAAGTTGGAAAACTGTATTTGATAAAAAGGAAAAAATAGGATCGAGGCCAGATACATTTAGACCACGCCCTCTTTTACTTTCTTACAGTAGTTTTTCAGTGTTTTCTAAAGCTATTAGCTGTTCTAGCATATGAAATTAGGTTCTGCTTTGAACATACTATCGAGGTTTATCAAATGTTTTTATTTTGCAGATTCTCATCAAATATGATTGATGTCAACTTCATTTTCGAGGTATGTAATAATCATAAAAATTTGAAAATTTAGATTTTGATCGTTATTGACTCCAAAATGTTTGAAAAATGTATATAAATTTTCGAGAATTTTTGAAAAAATAATTCACCCAAAAACTTTTCAGTTTTCTCGACGCAGCACGATCTCCGATTTAACAGATCAGAATTATTCTGATGAGTTCAGCCCAGGAGTGGCTTCTCTGCCATCTCCTCCACTCGTCCAAAACCGATTGGGCGCCATCGGCGAGGTTGGAATTTCGAAATTATAGTTTTCATAAAGAAATCCCAATATTTCAGGAGAGACCAGTGCCACCTACTCTAGCTCCACGGAGCACCCCAGAGCCGTACGGCGCGGTTAGTAATAAAATTGAAATCTCAATTTTGAAATTTTTGATTACAGTCGGCTGGTTTCAACGTGGTTGGTGGTGCTGCCATCAACATCCACAACCTCCGTCAACGTGAGCACCACCACCAGAACCACCATCATCAGCAGCAGCCGCCGCAGCAGCAGCAACATCAACAGCGCCCGGTAAGTGAAAATGTAAAATATTTCGAAAGTAAAAAAATGCTTTTAGCCAAACGCTAACGGCCGCGCAGCTCGCGTCGAGCAAGCGCATCACGCTCGCCATCATCCGGATCGGAACGCGAATCGCCAGGTGAGTAGAAATTCAACAATTTAAAATTCAAAAATAAATTCATGCTTTCAGCCTCTCCACCGCCAGGGCCGTGTCGCTCACGAGCCACGTGTGGAGCGTCCTGCCTGCTGCTGCTTTTGCTATGGCACTGCCAAAGTAGAATAAGATGCTGAAATATCCCGGGAAAATGTGGGAATTTACGAAATTTGGACAGTTTTTCTATTGCTATTTTATCAAATTTCGAAGAACAAAAGAAAGGAGTTCGTAACTACTTTTTTTTTTCAAAAATATGCGAGTTTGAACTGACTAAAAGGCGAAATTTTACGAAATGTATTCCAAGGATTCATAAAATCTTTTTGTTTTCAGCTGCCCAGTGTTGTTCGAGATGGTGTGCGGAGTGTGTGGCTCCACTGGAGCAGAGGCCCACACCACCGAATACCACCTTCAACACCCGGAACTCTTCCGCCGCCGCCACCACGAGGAATAAATTCTTATTTTGTTTTTTTTTGTCCCAAAAATGTAATTTTTTGTAATTAAAATTTTTATGTCTTTCCTTTTTTTGAAAAAAATTTCTAGGTGTTTTTTGTATTTTTTAAAATCAAAAACTGTATCTCTCCTTTTTATCTCTCTATTTTGTTCTTTTTGTTATAAATGAAAATTCAAAAAACCATCAAACTGCTTAGAATATGGACCTTCTCTCTCACACTGGGTTAGTAAGAAATCAACCAACTTCATTCAGTTTCTGGAACGAAAAAAACATCTACCGCAAAAGTGCTTTGAAGAACTGAGCAGAAATTCATTTCATGAATTCTCAAAGCAAAAAAAATATTCTCTTCAAAAATTCAAATCTCCTAGAGAAATTAAACTGCTTCTCAGTTCACGAGTCTAAGTTTTTTCAACTTGGCGTGGCCTAGCGATTCCGTAATTTCTACAGTATTCTCGATAATAAATTTTATTAGAACTTGTAAAAGTTGGAGCTTCATTCCAGGAATTCAAATTTTTATATTGAAAAAAAAACTCGCCTTACTCCCGAAACTCCGAACTCCCGAAACTCTTCCAGCGAACACCTTTTGCCGTTCCTTTCGTGGGTTGAACATGTTTTCATCGGCATGCAAACTGACACTTTGTGGTATAGCCTTCTTCAAATGTTGGTTTTCCGATCGGTCGTACTGGATCATAGTCTTTCTGATGATGATCTTGTTCAACCGAAGAGGAAGAAGACGATATTGATGATGACTGTCCATGCTCATGATCTTCTACTTGTTCTTGCTTCACTTCCACTCTCATCGTAACTTTATATTTACTGTCGTCGACGGCTGCTCGTGGAGCACTTGGAGCATGTGATGAAACTCCTCCTTTCATTGCTCCGGCTAACTCCGCATCCAGATTCAGCTCCTCATTCTTCACATATTCCATCGATCTATCGCCACATATCTTTCCCTCGGTCTGCATACTGCGGAATCACTTTTTAGACGAATTCATGGAAGATTTCATTGGCATCATCAGCTAACATTAGATGGGCTTCGAGAATCTGACGGTGGTGATCGGTGTGAGCAGATGAGATCCCTGAAAAAACGATAAATTCAATGGAAATAAATACATCACAAAATCACCCCGCCCACATTTGTTAGCTTGTTTTTCAAAATTTTTTCAATTTTTCTGTTCTTATTTTTTCTACAGACTCAAACTATGGAGCTGTACTCCACATTTCAAGGAGTTATTAATCACGCAGATTCCAATGGAAAATCATCAAAATTAATTGATATTTTCTATGCATTCAATACAAAGTTTTGCTCTTCTTTTAGAGTTTTTCGTTTCAATTTCTTCTTGATTGATTTCAAGTTTTTTCCCCGAATTTTTCTGCAATCTTTTTTTTTCAGATTGAATCAAAGCTCAGTTCAAATGCTCAATTTATTAATCACTGCAAAACCAATTGTAATTATTTTCATTTTTAATATTTATTAAATAAATATTGTGCTCTTCTATTAGAGTTGTGTTTTTTCTTGTTTCAAAACACGCCTGATTGGTTTTAATATTTTTACGAAAAAAGATTACAGTATACATATAAAGTTTGGAGACTACTGTCAACATTTCTCACACCCTGCGTACTTTCCCACGCTTTTCGAATTTTCCAGATTTTCTTTAATTTTCGACGATTTTTTCGGTTTTTTGAATGTAAAACGCGATTTTGATGGAATTTTTCTTAATTTTCCGCCAAAATCTCACTCTTTTAAGGTTTTTTGCACATTTTGAGCCTCCTTTTCACTTCTTTTCGCATAGAAAACACGAAAAATGGGCATTTTCGTAAGCCACGCCCCTTACTCGAAACCGCTCAAGTCGAATTTCTTTGTTTTTTCAAGTTTTTGATGATTTCTTTCGAATTTTTTCACTTCTCTAAGCAGTTTCCATGAATTTTCATGGAATTTATTCAGCTTTCACTGTAATAATTGGTCAATTTGATCAGAAAATCGTCAAAATTGATGATTTCTCATAGTTTATCATCTCGAAATTCTCGGTTTCTATGAATTCAAAGTGATCGAAAACTGAATTTTCAATGCCTGATAGGAAGTTTCGAGTGGACTTTGTAATCCTTCAGTCATTTTTCGTTTTTTTGACTGATTTTTTTTGTTGTATTTGTATGCGAAGTTCTATTTTAACCTCGATTTCTCCACTATTTCTGGGCGTTCTGTGTTCATCAAGTCTCAGTGTGACTTTTGTTACATTTCGAAAAAAAAAGAGGTCATAGTCCTAAGCCACGCCCCTTTTCAGAAACTTTTGCAGTTGAGATTTTCATATCGTATCATGCATTTTCGAGGTGAATTCTCGTTGATACTGGATAGAATGCATGTTATTGTTGTAATGTCATGTTTTGAGCTTTTTTTCTTTTCTCACGAATTTTCTATTCTCACGAATTTTCTATGCTCACGAATTTTCTATTCTCACGAATTTTCTTGAGATTACTATTCGATTGATCGAAATTCTGAGGCCATCGTTATAATGATTTCTAGGATGAGAGTCTTTTGTTGTTATTGCTTCCAAACGTTTTCGATGCTTTTTTCAATAAATTTTACGAAAGTTTCGGTTGAGCTCAGGAAAATGACCGCTCGTCAGCCAACACTCGACCATCTTTTGGGCCAAAGATACGGAGAAGAGTATCGTGCACCGGCACACTCTCCGACGCCTCCATCTCCTCCTCCTCAACCGCATCCACATGGATGTGTGGGCGATGTAAGTTAAACTTTCAAAACAGTTCATTGACAATCGAAATGTATTTTAGGGTCGCCACGGTGCCCACCACCACCACCAACACGGAGAGCTCTGGGTCTTGCCACTGATTGTGGAGCGCGCCTCAGCGGTTAGAACTAAACCCGAAGGACAAAAAATTAGGAAACTTATATTTTCAGCCTCTACAAGTGGCTCCACCTCATCCGGCCCCCGTCCGTCGCCCCCGCCCATTGTGCTGCAGCTTTTGCTGGAAGCGTGCAGCACGATGGGCCAGAGAGGATGGTGTCCCGGTTCCATCAAAGAATGCTCGTGGCTCATGGTCGACGCATTCTTTGAAGGGACCGGGCCCAAACCGCGTGGTCACGTAAGTTCATTTTATTTAATTTCAAGTAAATTTAGGACACACCCACTTTTTGATGAGATTTCAAACGTTGAATTCATAAAAAATCAATTAAGTGAGCAGTTTGGAATCGTTTTTCCGATTGGAATTTCACAGTGAAACTTGAAAAACGAAAAAAAAATTGAGAAACTGACAGATCTCGAAAAATACAGTTTCAGTTTTTGAAAAATCCTACATTTCAGCTGCCCAGTGCTCCGCCAAGTGGTTTGCGGACACTGCGGAGCAACGGGTGACCACGCGCATACTACTCATCATCATGAGACCCATCCGGAGGAGTTTGACTAAATTTGTTGATTCTTTGTTTTTTTTTGTTGCATAATTGTATATGTATAAATTGTTGATTTAAAATAAAATCATAAATTCATTGCACTTAATGAAATTTTATATCTAGGTTACTGTCAAAGTCCCAATATTTCTTATAATTTCTGATAGTTTTCACCGAAAATAGAGGATTCGATTGAAAATTACGAGCGAATTTTCGAAAATAAGTTTCTCTCATCATTCAAGAATTCTTTTCAACGTTTCTGACGAAACTTTTTTCGTTAAAAAATATCATTGAGAAGGCTACAAAAAAAAAACGAAACCATTTGGCTACGCCCACTTCTGTGAAGATTCTAGTTTTCGGATTTTCGATTCAGCCCCTTCTGGCACTTTCGAAATGAGATAAACAGGAAAAAAGGGGAAAAGACAGAAAGTTTCCATAACTTTGAATAAGCAAATATATTATGTAGCCAGAAGTGAAGATGTACAGTTTGAGAGTCTTTGTGAAAGTGGGCGTGGTTTCGTAATTCTGACTAATTGAACAGTTATCTTCACAATAATTATGACCAAAATGAACTGGAAGAGTGGCTTTTCTTTGTCCGTTTTGAATAGAAGGAAAAGGAAGAAATAGAATTGTAAATCGAGGGAAATTGAAATTTAGTAAGCCACGCCCACCAACACATTCTTTCGAGAATTTAAATTTTTTTTTTCAGGTCTCAAAAAATGGGAAATGCTCATTCAGTTAGTGTAAGTTTTATCCAAGATCGACGAATCAGTTTTAGAAAACTTGAGATTCTTTAGCTTCGAGTTAGATGAAGAAGCGAAAGCTAAATGAATTCGAAAAATATTCATCTGGTGCTTTTTTTCAGGTAGCTCGACGTTTGTCGCTTAAGGACGTCTTAGAACAAGACTATCGTGTTGAATTCACAGAGCTTCAGAGTCCTTCTCCACCACCACCAGCGGAGCCACTTCAGGCGTTCGCCTTGGGCGCGATCGGCGCTGAGCGCCGCCAACGTGAACGTCGTGAGCCCGAACAGGCACCAGTCGGACCAGTTAGTAAGAAATGTACGTTCTGATTCAGAAAACTCAAATTTCAGCTGGCTGGAATTGTTGAAGGTGTTCACCACCACAACCACCACCACCATCGTCAACATCAAATAGCTCAACGAGCTCCGCCCGTTGTCGTGCAGGTTAGAATCAAATTCCAAGAATCCATAATAAAATCGATTCAACTTTAGGTGCTTCCTGTTATTTTCGAGCGAAGGCCACTGTGCTGCTCGTTCTGTTATGGAACGGCAGCACAGATGGCCCGGGAGCAAGGACAGCCGGTGCCAGATAAAGATGACTATGGACCGTGGTCCCAGTCACTCGTGCAGATGAACGGACCACGTCTCGTAAGTTTTCCGGGAACACAAAAAAACTATTA
>GL379806.1:473936-494325 GCA_000143925.2 Caenorhabditis brenneri
TAGTGCACAAAGGCATCTAGCATTGAGAATCAATGAGCCAGAGAGATCGCTTCGCTTCTTGTAACTGATATATGTTGAGTCAGCGGTTGATGACAACAGATTTCTATGGAGAACTAAAAATCTTGAGAACAGAAAATTACAGTATACTCAGTCGGTAGCATTTTATGCGATTTCCAAGAAAATTTTTCGGAATTTCTCTATTATGATTTCAGATGTCCATTTCTCTGGCAAGTGGTGTGCCCTTTGTGTGGTGCCACGGGCCCAGTGGCCCACACAAGGGCTGAGCACCTTCGCATCCAACGAGGAGGAGGATTTTAAATTTGTTGTTATTGTTCTTCTTTTTCTTCTTTTTGTATATACTGTTGATGGCTTTATTAATTTTTTTCCTTTTGTTTTTGTTAATAAAAAATTCAAAAACCCATATCTGATTCTAATTTCCTAATCTGGGTTACTGTAATAGTCCCGAATCAAACATACTTGTTTTTGAAAAATGATGAGAAAAAAATCAGCGGTATTTTCAAATTCCTACAAAAATCAGCTAAGCCACCCCCACTACAAAATCTCGAAAGTAAAATCATTCTTTCTGACAGTATATTTCCACTCAATCCCAATTTCTGATCACGAAACTTATTGTAAACTCGCCGAACCACGCCCATTTTTGAAAGAAATAAATTCAGTAACTTTACTATCAAATCTGATATTTACATAAGATATTTTTAGTCTTTCTTGCTAAATTCGATTTCTTAGAAATGAATTTCAATGTTCTTTTTCATACAAAAATAACCGAGATTATTGTAGAAATAGTCGAATTTGCTAGGCCACGCCCACTTATAAAATTTTTTGCAAATTGACAATTTTATTTCGGAATTAGGTAATGCTTTTAAATTCAAAACCTTCCTTTTTTGAAAAATTATTCCTCAATGTTTTTGCCAAAATTCAGTTTTTGTTTGAAATGAACCCTATATTTTGAACATATTCCAATCACAAGATTTGTTGAGATTACTGTAGAAAAATAAAATAAAATAATATGAACAATTTGGCCACGCCCACTTTCACCAAACAGTAGTTTCACTGTGTTTTCTCAAATTTTGAGCCTATAGTGACATAAAAACTAGGTCCTATTACAAAAATTTTCTTAATCAAAAAAGTTATTTTTTACAGAATCGTCTCCAAATGATCGATATTAATTATCATTTTATGGTGAGTGGAAATCAAAAAATTATAAAATTTCTAGAAATAACGAAAAATTATCGGCACAATGAAGTTGTATTCAGGTTTCTCGGCCTCCGGTCCTACCTGATCTTTTGGATCAGAATTTTGCCGCTGAGTTCAGGCCACAAGAGCCATCTCCACCGACTCCTCCACCGGCTGTGAACCCACACGGACACATTGGCCAGGTATTTCGAAATTATATGCTGATAGTTTTCGAATAAATACTTCTCGTTATTCAGGAAAGGCAACCGCCACCAACATCGGCTCCACGTAACTCTCCTGTGCCAATGGGTCCGGTGAGTCATGGAATTCAAAAGTTTCATTTTGAAATCTTTCATTGCAGGAATGGGGTCTCCGTGTGATGGGTGGTGATGTCACCAACAACCACATCATCATCAACCATCCGGAGCGGCAACAACGTCACCAACATCGTCGTCGCCGCCACCACCAACAGCAACAGCAGCAACAGCAGAATCCGGCTCCGGTTAGTGCCATTTTATTAATCTATCTTTCAAAAATAAATTAATATTTTCAGCTTCGTGCCACCGAGCCTGCTCCACAAGAAGAGCATCGCCGTCCCTGCTGCTGTTTTTGTTACGGCAGAGCTAGAGTTGAGGCAGGAGCAGCGGGACGGCCAATTCCATCGAAAGATGACGATGGACCCTGGTCAGGCCACCACTCAATCACTGATGGAGTCGTGGTGTAAGTTACATTTTTATGAATTAAAAAAATGCAAAAATTCCATAAATTGATCACTGAGTAATCTCGGAAAAGAATGCAACTGTGAGAGTGCTTAAAAAGATATAGGAAATTACCGAAATTTCGATAAATAACTTAAAATTTTTTTGAAATTCTTTAAAATCCAGTTTTCTGATTTTACAAAGAATCCTAATGTTTTTTCTAAACAGTCTCTTTTTCCAGGTGCCCAGTTCTGTTCAGAGTTGTGTGTGGAATTTGTGGAGCAACCGGCGCAAATGCCCACACAACAGATCACCACATCGCCCATCCGGATCTCTTTTGAGAAATTGTTATTGTTTTTTTTTAAATTAAAACCCCTTTGTACGTTTTACTTGTTTTTTCCTAAATGTATATATTGTTTTGTTGTTGTTTTACATAAAAAATTATAAAAACCCATTGAATTTAATCAAAATCTTATTATGGGTTACTGTACCAGTACCAAAACTATCTGATTTTTTAACCCGGACGAAAGAGAGCGTGGCCTAGCGACTTAGTCTTTTCTATAGTAATCTCGACAAGAATTGTGACCAGAACTTGTTTAAAAACTAAGGTTTAATTCCGAAAATGTTTTAGAGTTGATTTTTAAAAGCAAAAATCTCGCCTTTCGCCATTTTCCCCCATCAAATCGTCCTTGACTCGTTCCTTGTCGGGGCTCTTCTTATCCAGAGTCAGCATCTCCAGATTGACGGTGTCCCTCTCTATTCCTGCAAATTAATATTATTGAATGAAGGATATTCCAGTTGCTAAGCCACGCCCATTTAAAGAACTTTTTTAGAATGAAGTATAAGAAGTATATTTTCAGGTGACAATAGCTGTTCGTTGAACTTCTGAATATGATCGAATATCAGGTTTTTTTTGTTTTTTTTAATTAGATTTCAAATAAATCTCATGTGATTCAAAAAATATTCAAGAATTTTAATTTAAAAATCATAGCCAAAAGGAAAAGTATTCTCTCAGCAATCACGGCCAGTGACCCTACCAGACATTCTGGAGCAAAATTATCGCGGGGAGCACGTGGCAACACCGGCTGCTCATGCCTCTCCACCGCCACCACTCGTCCAGAACCCCGCCGGCATCATCGGCCACGTAAGTAAACCAAACTCATAACTTCTCGAATCTTCAGAAAAAACAATTTTTTTCAGGGCCGGCCCAATCTGCACGGGAGATTGCCAATTGTTTGGGAAGATGAAGAGGAGGAAGTACGTTGAATAAAAGCTTCAGTTTTTGACATGAGAAATTATTTTCTAGGACCTCCGTAGACGTCTTCTCCACCAGCAACAGCATCTTCAGAATCCGGGCGCACAGGCACCAGTTCCGGAGGCGGAAGAGGAGGAGGAGGTTAGGACAAAAACCGATAATCGAAAATATTTCTCTGAATGTTTTTAGGTGGAGCCTCCAGTTGCTGATGTTCAGGAGCAACGTCCGATGTGCTGCTGTTTCTGTTTTGGAACAGCAGCACGTCGGGCCGAGCGTCTTCATCTCCCCGTTCCGGAGAAGGATCAGCAAGGTCCATGGAGTACCCACCATTCAGTCGTTGGTGGAATTGCACAGTAAGAAATTGGATGATGATTGAAAATATTTAGTAGAAATTGAAATTGAAAATTAAGGCAATCATCAAAATTTAGTATCGCTGAATAAATTTTCCTTTGAATTCGGTAGATTTTTGAAAAAACTGTTTGCCTTAAATGTGACTTCAAACATGATCAAATTTAATTCTACAAAAAAACTATTTGAAAAATATTTTTCTTTTTTCAGGTGCCCAGCGCTTCGGCGAGTGGTGTGCGGGTGGTGTGGTGCCACGGGAGACCATGCCCACACCACTCGTTGGCACGAGGCCAACATGCCCATCCCCATCCATCACTTCTTTCATTGATTTTTTCTAATTTTAGCCCCACCTTTTCCTTTTAATTTTTTAAAATGTATTTAGAATTCTCCTCCACCCAAATCTGTATATATGTTCGTTTTTTCTTTTCTCTTTTTCAAATAAAAAATTAAAACAAATTCTTTAAAACGTTTAGCAAGATCAATGTGCAAGTTTCAAACTTTATTATATTCACACAATTTTATTCATTCCATAATGTTTACTTACCATTTTAGGAAACCTTCGCCTGTGAAATTTGGATTGCTGATGGTGTCGGTGTCAATTTGGTTTGTGTCTCCTTTACAGTATGAAGAATCATCTAAGTTGACTTGTGACGATTTCAACGTGATCAATAACTGAGAACATATCATTTGGAAATGATCTCATCGCTTTTTCAACTCACTATCAACATTAGCCACTAGAACACTTTGACACATTTGAACCAGTTATGGAACATCTTTTCCGATCTTCCGACGTCTTCCAGCAAACACTTTTTGTCTCTCTTTCCGTGGTTTGAACATATTCTCATCAGCATGCAAACTGACACTTTGCGGTATAGCCTTCTTCAAGTGTGGTGCTGGTATTCCTATTGGTCTTACTGGAGCATAATCCTTCTGATGATGATCTTGTTTAACCGAAGAGGAAGAAGTCGATGTTGACGATGACTGTCCATGCTCATGATCTCCCACTTTTCTCGCTTCACCGTCTATCGAGTGAAGTTTACGCTTTCTGGAACAATTTGAAACTTAATCGGTAGGAAACATTGCTGATAATGCTGAACTTTTGTGAAAAAAAAAACGTTCTGGCCGATTCACATATCATCTTCATTTGCAATCTCATTAACTTTTGTGTAGTTAGTTTGAGAAAATGGACGAAACCCCGTAAATCGACACATAGCAAATATGAACACCAATTCATTTGCTCACCTGTTTGGACATTCTTCCTAGTCTGTGACAACTGAATTGCTGATGGTGTTGGTGACATTTTGATATGTGTTTCCTTTACTGTATTGAAGAAGGACTTTGATTTGACACGAGTATGCACCACGTCACTCACCATTGTCTGGCGTCCTAGATTTGTTCCAGTATGCGCTTTTCCAATACGAGAAGTCAGCATCTCCAACTTGGCGTTGTCTTTTTTGTTCTTCCGTTCCACGAGTTTATCATACATTTCCCGCCATGTTCAACCGTCCTTCTCTCGGTCTGCATACTTTGGAAACTCTTTTTGAACAAGCTCATGGAAGATTTCATCGGGCTCATCAGCCAATATTGGATTGGCATCAAGAATCCGACGGAGTTGATCTGTGGTGGCGTGGTTCAAAGCTGGTGCGAGCAGGTTGTATGGGACGATTCCAACGTGATCGATCACTGAAATTAATCGTTTAGAAATGAACAAAACAATTTTTCAACTTACTGTCAACATTAGCTACTAGAACTCTTTGACACATTTGAACCAATGATGGAACACCTTCTCCGACCTTCCGACGTCTTCCAGCGAACACTTTTTGTCTCTCCTTCCGCGGTTTGAACATGTTCTCATCATCATGCAAACTGACACTTTGTGGTATAGCCTTCTTCAAATGTGGTGCTGGTTTTCCAATTGGTATTACTGGATCATAGTCTTTCTGATGATGATCTTGTTTAACCGAAGAGGAAGAAGTCGATGTTGATGATGACTGTCCATGCTCATAATCCTCCACAATCTCCGGATTGACTGTCCGCCCATAGAGACGTTTTAGCGCTGTTTTAGGCTGCAAATTTCAATTTTCTGGGGAATCGAAACAAAGATTGATATAGTAGGTTAGATCTGGAGAAAGATGCAATGTAGACATCTATTTTCTCAAAACTACATCGCGGGATTTCTCCAAAAAAAAAGAATATTTTCATGACATTTTCAGCCTACATTTCGGATTTTCTGAGCCGAGCATAAACGCCATTACGCCACTTACCTCGATTCCGTTTTCCAGGCAATCGGAGTGCCTTCGCGCTCTGTCTCTTTTAGTTCCCGTGCTCGTGGGAAGTCGGACAGCAGACCTAAAGAATAAATTATGAGAAAATGAAACGAATTGATGGTCAGCAAGAACGGTAACTAGATTTGTCTGTTTTCAACCAGTAGTTGCAAATTCCCAATTATGACTTGATTTTTTGAAGATAAAAGGTGAAAAACAATTAAGAAAAAGACAAATCCTCAATATTTTCGAAAATTGTTTTCAATTCCGATGCCGCGCCAAATTGTTTTCGTTTAAAGGAGCACGGTATCAATTACAAGCGGAGAGAGCGTGCGCCGCGAGGAGTCGCAGAGATTGCCATGGCAACCACAATTTGGAGAACGCGGGTTTTTTCCGCCGATTTCCGGAATAATTAATTATTTTTTTTAGAAAAAGCATTTTTCAGGACAATAACTGAATTGTTCACAAATATTTCAGAAGAAAAAATGTCAAGAAATAATTTTTTTTTTCGAGATTAATTATGTCACATTTCAAAGCGGTTGGATAGAACCAATTTTTAGTACTGCTGTGGTTTCAGTGAAAAATTTGACTCATTTGATCTAAATAATATCTTTCAAAATTTATTGATTTTGCTGATTTCTTCGTTCGTTATTTTAAAAAAGTTTTCGAATCCAACCAGCTGTTTGAACCTCCCAAAAACAATTTTAACTTTTTTGTTCTGTTTTTTTCTGGTTTCAAATTGAGGAAAAAATCAATCAAACAATTTATTAAAATTTGAAAAGCATGTTAAAACGGAGTAACTGGACGAGTATCAATCCACTTCTTGATCTGTGGAATCGATTGGATCTTCTCTGAATGAGCCTTGAGATCTGGGAACTTTCCGAAATCGGCTCCTTGAGCCAACAAGTCAGCCGAGTGTTGAGCAATAGCCAAATCAATCCAGGTGAGACCATCTCCAATCAAGAATCCAGATCCGGATTGCTTCAAAGCTTTGCTCAAGAAGGTGTAAAATTTCTCGAAAGCTGGAAGGAAAACGTCCTTCTTCAAAGTCTCGACATCTCCTGGTCCGAATCCCATCTTTGCGTAGAAATAAGACTTGGCTTCACTTGAATAATCCTTGAATTGATCAGCCAAAGCATTCACTTGAGCCTCTTCCCATGGACACTTTCCGTTGAGTTTGAATTCACGAGCAAGGTAACGAGCGATGGCATGAGATTGGGCAAGTGGCTTTCCGTCAACCTCGAGGAGTGGAAGTTGACCGAATGGGGTCCCTGAAAAACAATTTTTGAAATTTGTGAGCAAAAATTATTTTGGTATTCGAAATCTCGAACTCTCATTTTTCATTTTCCAATTCTCTGCCCTTCTAATAGAGGTTCTTCACTCACCATCCTTAAGAGCTGGCCACTCTTCCATAGTCACTCTGTTATCCTCATACTCCTGTCCAGCATAGGCAAGAATCTGGCGAACGACCTCTCCAGCACCACGTCCATTGAAATAGGTGAATTTATAGGCGACCATGATTGAAATGTTTGTATTGTTTGTACACACAAAATGTGAAGTTACTGGAGACCCTCTTTCCTATTTATACTCGATCGGACACGTTGTTTTGTCGCTCTAAATCTCTCACAGTAGACAGGTTGTCTCACTTTTTGTCATCACAGAACGGAAAGCGGGTACAAACCACGAAATGGGCGGAGACTTGAGGAAATTGAGGGAAGATACATTTCGAGGAGGTTATCCAAAAAAAAAGGATTATGAAATTTGATCTTCGAAAATCATGACAAAAAACTGAATCGAAAAATAGTGAAAAATAATAAAGGAAAAATAGTGCCGTTCAATTAGAGATTTTCCGGAGTTCCTTAGGAAGAATTAGATATTTGAGGTCCTAGAGTTTTGAGGTTTTTCTGATAACTTCTCCATTTCTTCCCTAGTGAATTTTTCCGATTTCTAAAATTGAAATCAAAAGTTATCACCTTCTGATCTCTCCTTTTTAGGTCACAAGTTAATGAATCACAAAGACTACAAAAAGTCACAAGCACACAATTTCCCACAAAACTTCTGAAAACAAAATTATTTTTAGTCTCTGCCTCATGAAATTGTTGGTTTTAGTAATCTGTGTTCTTGTTGTTATGTTTGAAGAGAAAAATAATACTAGGTGTTGTTCGAAAATAATTGTATGTTCGTGTTAGAGTTCAGAGACTTCCGAAAATCAAAAGGGAAAAGGAATACACAGTATGTCGTAGCGCTAGAGGGCCTGGTGAACCCAGACGCTACACTTTTGTAAGAATCCCTGATGCGTTTGGTGGTGTGATGTCTCATAAGGATTGTGTAGGTGGAATCACTGCTTTATTCCTGTCGTTAGGCAATGGCTGAGGCACAGAAGAGTTGGGTGGTGGTTCAGTGGTGGTAGAATACATGTCTTGATGGTAGTGAATAATAGAAGAGACAATGTAAACGTGGCATCGCTGAGGGGAACAGGTCACCTTTCGGTGAGGGCGAAGGAAGAACAAGTGAGAAGTGAGTAAACAAGTAAACAACAACAAGGGGCGGAGTCTACAGAGAAAGTTCTCGAAGTAAACAAAAGGGGGAAAGAGTGCGCGTAGGCTAGAGAGTGGTTAGAGAAAGGGGGAAAGTTCAAAGAGAGAATATCGCGGGTCGGCAGTGCAACTTCGGCGCTGTGCGGAGGGGCGCGCTTGCATCATTCACGAGTGGAAGGCTGCAAGCCTAGAGCGAGTGAATTGTAGACATCAATTCATGACTAATTGAGCCGCAGGAGCGTATATAAAAGCTGAGATGCACACCAGGTGCCACAGACAATTATTGAACTCAAGCGACACAACAGACATGTATAAAAGGTCGTGGCTCCAGTGGAGCTGGTGCCGCGACACAGTAAGCGGAAGAACGACTAAAAACAAAAAATAATAGATCTTTATAATGCCTTTTCATAAATTTCAGGTGTTCAAACTTTATCTACTTTTCCTTCCCTTTATCCTCCTCGTCAGAATGAGAAGATGAACTTTTCGACTCCTTCTCCGCTTTCTCCGTTGTCTCAATATCCACAGGTGCCACTTCCACTTCTGATTCTCTTTTGTGATACATTTCTGTATAATTTAAAAGATTTGGAATCTCCATTCCATTGGATCTTTTCTTCCGTGGAATCGCTCTTATCACATCAAACAATGGCAGTTTCAGAACTTCAATGGCAGGTTTTCGCTTTTTCGGGTCAATTTTCAGGGTTGATTTCAAGAAATCATAGATTTCGGGGTCAAGCATTTTACTTGTATACTGAAAAATGTTTTCATGTTCTTGTTTTGGATTTCCTTTTTTTGCGAGAATTTTGATCAGATATTTGTACAAAAATATAGGCGAAATTTGAAAGTTCGCCAAAAAAATTTCTCATTCGCGCTCATTTGCATAAGTCCTCGTGGACTGCTCGTGGACAAAGTACCGCTTTTGTTCTGGCAGCTTGTTTTGTTTTGGCTGTTTTTGTTTTGCTATTCTGCTCTTTTTCACAGCACTTTCGAATTTTTTCTAAAAATTCCCACCGTTTCAATTCCTCTCGCCTCCTTCCTTGCCACTCTCGGACGTTTCACACCCATACTTTTGATATCTTCGTCAGTTGGATAGCCAAAAACTCCAATGATCAGTGTTATCTAAATTCATTTTTGATTTGGAAAGTCAGTTTGTTGTTGTTTATTTTTACTTCATCTTTTGTGTCTTTCCCTCTAAAAAGAACTCGATTCGCAAATAATTCAAAGGCCACACATGTCGCCGACCAGATGTCTGGAAATTTAGGATTTGCGAAAAAATTCGAAGGTCTTCGTTTTTACCGATTGCTGGAGTAAACTTCTCACAACCAAAAAGTAATTCCGGTGGCCTATAGAACCTTGTCACCTGAAACTTCTATCTTAGAGCCCATTTTTACTCTTTTCTCGAATTGCACCTGATAAGCGCCGCCTGTCTTTTCATTCGTTTCTAGACGTCTTGCATTTCCGAAATCTGCCAATTTCAAGTTTCCTGTCTAAAAACTTGTCATTCTTTCTGTTCAATCTTCGCAATACTATGTTTTACCGAGCGATTCATGATCACATTTTGAGGTTTTATATCCATATGAACTATATTTTTCGATGCCAAATGAGCAATCGCCGAAAATAGTTGAAAAGTATAAATTTTCGCATCCAGAACATCGAATTTCACACCCTGATCTCTCATTTTCGCCATTTCATTTGGTAAATAATCGAGCACGAGGCAGTGTATAGTCTGAACTTTTTTTTTCTCTTTTCTAATCTTACTTTTTTGTTTTCACCTTATCATTGGCACTCCTTGAGTAGAAAAACAAAAGGTTAGAAATGGCCGGATGAAAAAGTTTCGTTAAAATTTGAATTTCTGCGTATTCACTAGTTTTCAGATGACGTGTTTCTGTGTCGGACCACACATTCTTGACAGCCACTTCTTTTTGAATTGGGGCAATCATTTGGCCGCAGTAGACGTTAGAGAATCTTCCACTTCCACAGAGTTTATGGCCTGGAACGGATGGCTTTTAGTTTTGTTGTAGGTTCGGTCGTATTTTATTCGTGAAAGTGTTTTGCTTCTTTTCAACCAGCTTTCCGGAAATGATTGTTTTATAAGCACTAACTCAGAAGTAATGCAGACATTCTAAAGGTAGTTTTTGTTAAAATGTTGCAACATGTTTTTTTTTAACTTTTTCTGTGTATTCTCATTTGTACAAATTTTTAGCAATGCAAACGCAGTTTCGGAAACCCCAAAACGGTATTGGTACGTACATCTTCAGGAGATCATCTACCAAAGATAATAATCAGTATATGAATACTGACAGTTAACCCAAATAATCTGAGAAACTAGAAGAAGTCGTCGAAGATATTTTCGCTTTTAGAAAATCACGAATCTACGGGGAAACGTTTAAAAGTTAGGAAACCAATTTCACTTCTATTCCGCTATAATCTCTTCTGAAAGCCTATTTCCTCCCGATTGAATTTAGATTGCTTCCTTTTTTCTTTTCGTCTTTATTACCTCCAAACTGCAAGCTCACGGGATAGAATTCTCCATTCTCCTTGATACCGTATCCGTTCATCATCGTTGTTTTCAGGCAACTTGAATACAAACTAAAAATGAATGTTACGTTTCTCATGAATATTCATGAGCAATTTCTCACGTTGAACTTTTTTGTTTCAAAAATGAATTCAAGAAATATTTCTTGAATATTTACATTTTATGTGGGAATTGATGACTCGTATTTAAGGCAGCTCAATTCCCCTCAATCATTCTTACTCGATCATCTTTACTGGACCAACAGGTAAACCTCAAAATCCCTTATTTTTGGTTGATGCTTGCAATTTCTTTTTTCTTACCTCATATTATCCTATCTCTTCCCGATGCATTATCAACAACTGTTTATACCATATTGAGGTAGTTACCTAATTTTGGATTTTTTTTCATCATCTTCAAAACATGTTTGATTCCAGCCTACGCTACTCTGCCACCCCATTTTGTAAAAATCTTTTGACATCTAATTTCCATTTCTAAATTCAGTGCCCAGTACCCATCAATTTCGGATTGGACTCGTAACAGACAAACACTACTCCTCCTCCCATTTCTCTTCTCTCTTCTCGTCCTCCTCTTCCTTCTCCTTGGTTTTTCCCGCGTCAGTGCTGTGGAGAGAGGCTGCTGAGGCTGCCGCTATTCGGGCAGTTTGTGATTGATTTCTTCTCAACAACGTTTTTGTCTCTTTTCACTTCTGCTTCCAACACGTTCATTTAACATCGATTTTTTGAAAAGCTGAATTTTATATTTTTCATGAAAAATTCTGATTTTTTCTCATAGCTCCGGTCTGTTCTTTTGTGAATGCAACACCCAATTTTCTCACGTACAACGACCCGTGCTCGCCCTTTCGCCTCACAAAATGTCATATCGTCCATTGTTTGCTCGAATTGCTTCTCTCGATGGTTTTATGTGGTTTTTAGCCGAATTAGGTCAATCTGTACTATTTTGATGTTCAAAGGAAAAAATATTCGGAGGAAGATTTTGTTTACAAAAAATTTGTGTGCCAAGTGGAAAAGAGATAGAAATGAAAGTTGATATGAGAAAAGAGAAACCATGAGAAAATCAAAAAAGTATTATCAGCTACCCATCATTGTCCTTTCTTTTTCATTCTCTTTTCTCAATAATTCACAAAATATCCGCTGTTTGTTCCAAGTTCTACATTTTCTGATCATCATAAATCCAAGTGTTCTCTGATGAAGAAGCCTTTTCTTACGAGTATATCGGTGGAAGGATAATCTAAAACCGGTTTCATTCGAAAAGAAAACGTTCTTTGTCGCTGTTTTGACACATAAATCGATAGAATCCTTCATAACTGTAGTGTTTTCGATTATGGACCATTTATGGTGTCTGCACACATCGCGTCATATCCAGCTTTCTGTTCGAGGAAAAGAAATAGAAGGTCCACCAACTGAGATTAAATATCACACATTTTGTTATTTTTTAAATCAAAAAACTTCCTTGTTCCCACTGACTTTTTGATCCATCCTCTCTCTCAAATCATGAGTTTTCTCCACTCATCTGACCATCAAACTCTTCTTTTCCAGTTTTTTCTCCGTTCCGTTATGTTCCCTTATTCACGAACAAAAAAAAATAGCACCTAAATTCAATTTTTATAGCGCTTTAATGCATCAAAATGTCACCAAAACTGAATGGAAGAGCCTTTTTTTGCGAATGAATAACCGCATAACGCCAAAACTCACTATTTTTAGAACATTCATGAAATTTCTAAGAAAAAATGCCGCTCCTCTAGGAATTCGTTAACTTCAAATTTTAATCTCTCATATTTGTGACCGCTTGTATCAATTTAGGTTTCACACACACACGTCACCTCGTGACTCTTTCTCTCTTTTCCCACTTCAACGTCATCTGTTGTTTGAAGAGTAACGAACAACAGAAATGTCTCGATTTCCCATGACGACTACTCAGAAAGTACTCATTTAGCCTGTTGTAGCACGCTCAAGCTTCTCCTCCCTTCTTCCGTTTTTGTTCATTTTCTCTGCTCATCTTCTCTCTCATCTCTGCTTTTCCCCTCTTCTTTACGTTCATTTCCTTCTTTGCGCAGTTCGTTCTATTCGTTCCGTTTTCTTCGTTTGAATCATAACTTTTTTTGCAGTTCTCCCTTCACATCGACGACAAAAGAATAGTAAAAGATGTCGGAAACCAATGAGGACAAAGTGCGGAGGTACACAGGTTGCCTGGAGAACGGAATCGATGTAAGTGGAGGGACAGCTAATGAAATATAGAGTTAAATGTGATGAATAATGATATTCGTTACATCTTCCTCTGAATTCCATTCACTGAATTAGGCCTATTTTGATTCCCCAAGAATCAAAATTTCCAGCCTAAAAAAGCGCTGAAACGTCTCCTCCAACTGACCGTCGCTCCGGAAATCTACAAATCGCTGAACACCTACAAGTACGTCAAGCGATACGAATCATCACCGGAACTCTCGAAATACGCCAAGAGAGTCAGAGACAAGTTGTTCGGAGGACGAAAGCGAGAGGGCTCAGAAGAACATGAACACCACCATAAGAAGGTGAAGAAAGAAGAACTAAATCTGGATGCGGAGTTCGCTGAAGCAATGAAAGGAGGAGTTTCATCACATGCTCCAAGTGCTCCACGAGCAGCCGTCGACTACAGTAAATATAAGGTGACGAAGAGAGTGGAAGTGAAGCCAGAACCAGTGGATGATCATGAGCATGGACAGTCATCATCAACATCGACTTCTGCCTCTTCGGTTAAACAATATCATCATCAGAAGGATTATGCTCCAGTACGACCAATTGGAATACCAGCACCACATTTGAAGAAGGCTATACCACAAAGTGTCAGTTTGCATGCTGATGAGAACATGTTCAAACCACGGAAGGAGAGACAAAAGGTGTTCGCTGGAAGACGTCGAAAGGTCGGAGAAGGTGTTCCATCATTGGTTCAAATGTGTCAAAGTGTTCTAGTGGCTAATGTTGATAGTGAGTTGAAATAGTGTTTTGTTTATTTCTAAACTATTAATTTCAGTGATCGATCACGTTGGAATCGTTCCATACAACCTGCTCGCACCAGCTTTGAACCACGCCACCACAGATCAACTCCGTCGGATTCTCGATGCCAATCCAATGTTGGCTGAAGACGCCGATGAGATCTTCCATGAACTCGTTCAAAAAGAGTTTCCAAAGTATGCAGACCGAGAGAAAGATGGATGGACATGGCGGGAAATGTATGATAAACTCGTGGAACGGAAGAACAAAAAAGATAATGCCAAGTTAGAAATGCTGACTTCTCGTATTGGAAAAGCGCATACTGGAACGAATCTAGGACGTCAGACAATGGTGATTGACATGGCGCATACTCGTGTCAAGTCAAAGTCCTTCTTCAATACAGTAAAAGAGACGCAAATCAAAATGACACCGACACCATCAGCCATTCAGTTGTCACAGGCTAGGAAGAATGTCAAAACAGGTGAGTAAATATTTTTCATTTTCCTGTTAAAAGGCTCTGTTTAATAATTGAGCCTCGTAAATCGAAACAAGTTATTCTGATTTTCTAATATCAAATATTCCAGACGGAAAAGCGAAACTCCTTACAATAACTCCGAAAGGCGGTGGTGTTCCATCAGTCTCAAGAAGCCGAACGAGTAACAACAATGGAATGAGCAGTGGATTGGTTGTGAAGAAGACGGCTCCGTTGATGGCAAAGTGCCGAAAGATGTTGAAACGATAATTCATTTTTACTCATTTTTTTCTTTTCTCGCTTCTTTTTTCTATCCGCTTCTCATCGCTTTCCCTCTCTCACCCACAAATTCTAAGCGCAATTTGTCTTCTGTAACTATCGTCACTCGTATTCTATCATTTCGTTTCATTTTTCCTGTATTTGAAGCTTAGAACTATCACGTTTTTCATGTGTAGTATCTCTCTCCCTATCCTGTCCCCTCTTTTTATCACTTTTTCCTGTTTCTAATCAAATTTAGTTTCTTGTATACTGTATCGTAACACCCGTGAAAATTGGTCGAACGGCTGGCCCTCTTGACTCCCTTTTTGTTTATTAAACAACAAATAAAGATCAGATATAATAATTTTCATATTTTCCTTTCCTTTCTTCTTTTTTGATTCAGCGAATCTTTCGAAGTCTGCAGTTGCTCATTTTGGGATTTCTTCGGCGGTAACGGTGATGCGTTCCTGGAATTAAAATTGTCACTTAGAAGGAAAAGAGAGTGGCTAAAGAAGTTATTGCCATCACAGGAAGATCAAACAATTGACATTTAATAAATGAATTAAATAAAAAAGAAGATTTCGTCCCAATGATGGATCTCAGAGTTTTTTCCCTACACAATTGTCGAAGCAGATGCTGAAAATGAAGAAATTCTTATCGCTAAATAACTCATCGAAACTATTAACAAAAAAAAAACACTGTTTTTCAATTTTTATGACGATTTTATGAGTTGAAAGGCCACAAAAATTGAATTTAAGTACCGTTTTTTGTTCGTGAATAACGGTTTTATGGGACTATTCATGTCATATAAAAATTTATTTTTGTTTTACATTTTCTTCCTCATTCATGAGGCAACTGCTATGGAGGTGATCAACTGCTATGTTGTAACTGCTAGTGTCTCCACTGCAATAGTTGTCTCTTCTGCTATGGATCAACTGCTATTCGAGACAATAGTCATAGCAGTTGAGACAATAGTAATAGCAGTCAAAATGGCGAAAATAGCAGTTGATCCATAGAAGTAGAGCCAAGTATAGCAGTTGAGACACTAGCAGTTACAACATAGCAGTAGATTTCATAGCAGATGAGTATCTAGTCATTCATGACTGTCAAAAAAGAGTATTTTTCAAATATCCTCTAATTGTTCTACATTTCTCTCCATCCGTTTTACATCTTCTCCCCTTTTTCCACAGTCATGAATGAACATTTTTTACATGAGATGGAAACCCCTATTATAATAACTTCATAAAACATTGTGCTTTTTCATGGGAAGCAACGGAATTGCTAGCGCAAGAATAACACCGTATTCAGTTCTACATACGGTATATTCACTGCATCACAGCTATGCAAATGTTTTGTTTTAGGTATTGGATTTAAAAAAGGAAAATCATAGATGTTCACACCGAATAAAGTCTTCATACCAGTTCATGCTCGGAATTCCAGTTATCATCGTCTGTGTTGACTAAAAGACTCGTCATGATTACAGTTAACTAAAGAGTTTTATACGTGAAGGTTCTATACTTTCTTGCTAACCTATTGTGCAAAAACATCATTTCTGGAAATGTCTTCTCTTCCACCTCATCTTGTCTCATCCTTAGTTGTCCTTGGTTTCTCTCTTTCCCAAATGCAGTTTAGATAATATTGTCAGGTAGTTAAAAAGAAATGCAATCGATGACGGATTAGCAAGAAATGATCATTGGGCAGTGGGATACCATTGTTGGAGTCAATGTGGATATTAACTCTACACCCCATCACAGTGTGGACCTCTCAATTATTATCGTTCTCTTTCCTGGCCTAACAGTCAAACCTCGTTTTATTTTTTTGGATCTTGCAATTTCTTTTTTCTCCCTTCATCTTGTCTTATCTCTTCACTTCGCGTTACCCACAATTTTTCATACAATGCTGGGGTTGTTACCTATGCTTTATGTGGGAATCCATTGCTCTTATCTAAGGGAATTTAGTTTTGAATTGTATTATTAAAATCTCCTAATCAGTTTTGATTCTCATTTCCATTCATAACTTTAAACAATTTGGGTTATAAGTTTTATTAAGAACACTAATAATGTTATTCCCACGACGCCTAGGTAGTAAGGTGATCGATAACGGATTAACTGGGTGTGATCAATTGGTAGTGGGATAATCTCGTTGGAGTCAATGTGGATATTAACTCTACACCCCATCACAGTGTGGGCCCCTCAACCATTATTGGTCTCATCCCTGACAGTCAAACCTCGTCATTTCTTTTTTACTGGTTTTTCTTTTTTCACCCTTTCTTGCCCCATCTCGTCCGTATTAATTTTTCATCTACAGAACTTCTCAATCTTAATTTTTTGCAGGTTAACAAGCAGCCCAATAAAAACGCCAAGATGGAAGAGCAAAGTTTCAATGAAGAGTTCGCCAAGGCAATGAAAGGAGGAGTTACATCACTTGCTCCAAGTGCTCCACGAGCAGCCGTCGACTACAGTAAATACAAAGTGACGAAGAGAGTGGAAGTGAAGCCAGAACCAGTGGATGATCATGAGCATGGACAGTCATCATCAACATCGTCTTCTGCCTCTTCGGTCAAACACGATCATCATCAGAAAGATTATGCTCCAGTACGACCAATTGGAATACCAGCACCACACTTGAAGAAGGCTATACCACAAAGTGTCAGTTTGCATGCTGATGAGAACATGTTCAAACCACGGAAGGAACGGCGAAAGGTGTACTCCGGAAGAAGTCGGATGATCGGAGAAGATGTTCCATCATCGGTTCAGATGTGTCAAACGAATCCTATGTTGCCAGCTGATGCGGATGAAATCTTCCATGAACTCGTCCGAAAGGAGTTTCCAAAGTATGCAGACCGAGAGAAAGATGGATGGACATGGCGGGAAATGTACGACAAACTCGTGGAAAGGAAGAACAAAAAAGACAACGCCAAGTTGGAAAAGCTGACTTCTCGTATTGGAAAAGCTCACACTGGAAAGCTTCAAGGACGTCAAACGATGCTAATTGATGCGGCACACTCTCAGGTCAATTCGAAGTCCATGACACCAACACCACTAGCACTTCAGTTGTCGCAAGCAAGAAGGAATATAAAGACGGGTAAGTAAATAGTTTTGAATTTCTGTTACAAGACCCCAATTTGTTTTTATTGAACTTTCAATTTCCAGATGGAAAAGCAAAGCTCCACACAATCACCTCAAGATGTGCTGTCGCAGTACAACAACAAGGAAGACGCAGTAATGGTAATAGCAGTGGAACGGTTGTGAAGAAGGTGGCTCCATTGATGGCAAAGTGCAGAAAGATGATGTTGAAACGGTAAAGACTCACTTTTTTTTCTTTTTCTTTTCTCACTTCTTTTTTTCTATCCGCTTCTCATCGCCTTCCCTCTCACCCACAAATTCTAAGCGAATTATCCTCTGTAACTATCGTCACTCGTATTCTATCATTTCGTTTCATTTTTCCTGCAATTGAAGCTTAGAACTATCATGTTTTTCATGTGTAGCATCTCTCTCCCTATCCTGTCCCCTCTTTTTACCATTTTTCCTGTTTCTAATCAACTTTAGTTACTTGTGTACTGTTACTGTCATTTGTTTATTAATTGAAAAATAAAGATAAATTATCATAAATTCATTTTTATTTTGAATTAGCATAGTGACGCTTTCGTGTTCTCTTCTTGTGTTTGTTCACTTGCTTCCCTTTTTTCTTCTTCTTTTTCTTCTTGAATTCAGCAAAGCTTTGGAAGTCTGGAGTTTTTGATTTGGGGATCTCATCGGAGAAGATGGTGACGGTTTGCTGGAATTCAAATCATCAAATTATGAGATATTCAAGAGAAAAGGAGCAAGTTTACCTCCACTAAAACTTCGTTTTCCAGAATTTCTCCCTCCTCCAGAACATCGGGAAGTGGCTCCTCCTCTTCTTCTTCAGAGCTGTCATCAGATGAGCACGATGCTCCTAACGCCTTGTCTATTCTCTTCCGATCTCTCATTTGTTGTAGCCTTGCTTTCCTCCACATTTGTTCCATCATCAACGAATCTGGTAGTTTCCTCGCGTAGTTTTTCAAACACGGATACTTCTTTCGGTGCTCCAATTTTCGAATCAATCTCATCGCCGGTCTCCAGAATCCATCTTTTCGGAGGTTTTGTTCTACTATCTTGACGACTTCTTCAGTGTAGCGAAAGGGAATGTTCATTTCTCGGAGTGAATGAAGAGATTTGATCACCTAGAAGAAAAAATGGGGTTAAGAGAGACAAGACTCTGTTTCCTTAGGAGAATAGGACCGTATTCTATGCAGCTTGTTAAGTTATTCTCGATCCAACAGAATAATGCAGGAAGTTTGATTCAAACTCGCATACTTTTTGAAAACGATACATTACTTTCTGTGTTTCGAATCTCATCTTCAAATAACAATTGTTATTATCCGACGATGAGATTTATTTCAGAATCAAATAATGGTCAAAATTGTATTCAAGGGGAGCTGACAATTTCACAAATGATTTTTATCAATCAATTTCCAAAATTGAAAAAAAAACTCACGAATTCTGGGTGTGTGCGAGACTCCTCCACCATCTTCAAATGATATCGAAAAATTCCTTCATCAAACATTTTTGAATGAAGAACCTTCCCGTCCTTTCTGCTAACACACAAGAATGAGGTTCACTGTAATAATGCACACAAAAAGTGAGTAACTCGATGAAAAGTGAAAGTTGATGGGTCACTCTTCCACCAAAAAACAAAAAAGAAGAAGAAGGAAAAGTGGAATGAGATTGTAATAAAACACACACAGGCAGAGCAGCATTCTCAAGGAAATCGCCTTCTTTAATGCCCTATTCCTTTTCCTTCTTCTTCGTATTTTTCGGGTTGAAGAGCCCCTTTCGGAGAGTGACGTGGCATAAATTAGCTTCGTTGGAAGAGGTGGGTAAAAGGGAGGAAGATGGAGAGAGGGTGGTATGATTTTGGAAAAGGAATCACAAGATTTTAGATTAATTAATCCCAGGAGTTTCGAAAATAGTGTGGTTTAGTTGGGAAAAGAGGGGGATTAATTAGCTTCGTTAGTGAGAAATGAGAGAGTACGAAGGTAATAAGATCAAATCATGAGGTGTGCTCCAACAAATAACTACCGTAATTCCTATAAACAAGTCCGAGCTATGCTTGATCCATACAAAGATTTTTAGAGCAGTAGAAACATTTTTGACCATGTGGTGCATGCTATAAAACGACGGTATGCTGAATAAGAACTGTCCCATATCTCGAAAGTGGGCGGGGCTAGAAAAAAGTTGTCAACTGCAAACTTGCTCCAAATTTAATTTTTTTCAGATTTTAGTTATAGACTTTTTTCCACTTTTCCAACTTTCGAGATTGGTATTTGGGCGTCTGGCATACGGTCGCGTCATAATTGCCAGCCATGTTAAGTTGATTCTACTATCTATCAATCGTTGATAGTCTCATGCCATTCCCCACATTGTGATATCGTGCCCCTTCCAAGTGAATTTTTTTGCTCCTGCTCCATCGCTATGAAATCATTCTACTCAAAATCAAACCTTCGTCGACTTCCTGGAGTCTGACAACGCGGTGCACAAACACTGATTTGTACGGGCTACGAAGACCTAGGACACTGTTATATATTATCTCATTGACTGAAAGCGCTCGCATGATCTCAGGTCAGCTAGAGTTTTCACTCGACTCTCTACTCAGATTACGTATCATGCAATGACAAATATCTCTCTGTTGAGCGTTTATTCACTCGTGTCACACTATGTAAGTATCTCATAAAGCTCCACAGATGTACGATTTCATTCGCTTACTCTGAGCTTTCAGAGAGAATCTCTCGAGAGCTGTATAGATTCGATGAAACACATGCACTATCTTACGTTCTGATGATG
>GL379806.1:505971-566430 GCA_000143925.2 Caenorhabditis brenneri
CTCGCTGCTCAAAAACAACAAAACCGTTCTGTGTTGAAAAGAAATCAACACAGAATATACAAAAACTATTCAAAAACTCTCAAAACACCATCAGCAAAAATCTTCAATCTTTTCGAAACATCGCATCATTCCTCCAGATGATTCGGAAAAATATAAAACCAAACATGTTTCTATTTATACATTACAAAGCGCACAAATCGCACTTTGAACCGTTCCTCCTCTTTCAAAAAACAAATTCGAATCAAAAGTTCTGATTATGATCTTTGTGTAGCAATTGATAAGAAAAGACTTTTTGATAGTGTTTTATTATTTTCTTTGATTATAACAAATGACAAGAAAGAATAGAGTACAGAGATCTAGATTTGACACGTGGAATGATAGAAAGAAATCGAAGCAAAAAAAAGAAACAAAAATCAATCAAGGGAAATGTAGTCATAGGTGTTCTCTGTGTAGTTTCCCTCGTTCAATGATTGTTGATGCTTTTTGTAACTCTTTCCGATCTTCTTGTAGTAGTTCTCAGTCACTTTCTCATTCTTCTGAGCCTTCTTCTGATAGGCATTCTGGAGAACGAATCCATCCTTCTTGTAACTCTCATGCTGATAGATCATCATCTCCACAAGTGCTTCCTTCTCTTTCTCCAACTTCTGAATTCTCTTCTGGAGAATCTTCTTGGAGACTGACTCCACATGATGATAGGACATCTCGCAGACGGAGGAGTTGGTAGTGTCACTGACGAAGGCGGTGTTCTTGACGTCTTCTTGTTTGGATTTGGAGAGGAATGGGAAGATGCAGGCGAAGAATTTGGACATTTTGGAGTGAGTTGGGATCTGGAAATGGATTTAATTAGTGATGAGAAAGAGATAAAAAAAGGAGAGAAACGAAGAAGAGAAGGGAAATGAAGATGATTATTGATTTGAGGATTACGTGGGTGAATGTGCAATATTGAAACCGTGGTGACCACTGGCAGGGGAGGAGTGGAAGAGTGACCTCACTCACACATACCCTAACTGTGCCCCTCTGAAGGAAGGAAGGATTAAGAGGGTAATAAAACTGACAATTCTCGAAGGTTCTGTGAATTCAATCGAATGAAAGATCACATGATTATGATAGAGAATGAAGAAAGAAGAACGATCTTGGGGAAATCCAGGAATCAGAAGTAAAACATTTGAATCCTGACAAGCTACAGTACAATATATCACAGGGTTGCCACCAGTCGGTTGCCATAACAACTTTGCCAACCTTTAGGGTCTTTCATGATAAGAAACAAACAAAAAAACCGGGTTATAGTGCAGCAGTACCCTGTGAATTCATCATTATTACGGCGAGGAGACATAAAATGATAAGTTGGCATGGTATCACATTTCCATAGCAACAAAAGATAATCGTTCTGAAGGATGGGATGAATTCAAAAACGAGAGAAGAAGGTGATGTGGTCACCATAAAGGACACTGTTAAACCTGAAGACTGACTGACGTGGTGTGCAAGACAGACTCTACTCTGACGGACTCATAGCTCCGCCCCTCTTCATATTTGATCAGTTGAGCTGGCGGTCTGTCCTTTGTTTCACTGTGGGGATGAGAAGGAAGAAAGGGGTTAGTGGATCGTAAAACTGACAACTCTTGATGGTTCTGTGAACTATATGAACTGGTTGAAGAATGAAGAAGGCAATACAGGATAGACACCTATCTGTTACCATAACAACATTTGATAGCCGGTTAGTGTCATAATAATACAAAAAATAAGAAAAATGACGCCGTGTAACTGTGAGAGCCCATTCTTATGACGCACAGTATCTCGATTAGTTTAGTTATAGTTACTTTGGAGAAAAAGTGTCGGAAATACGGTATCATAATAGAAAATGAAACGGGAAACATGTAATAAAGTAAAAAATGAGAAAATAACGTGAGGAAGGAAAAAGAGTCCCCATCTAGGACAGTGGAAGATGTAAAGACTGACGTAATGTGCAGGACATATCTGATCTGGCGACTCATAGCTACGCCCCTAGCAACAGGTGGTCTCTCCATTGTTTCAGTGTGGGAATGGGAAGGAAGAGAGGGTTAGTGGGTCATAAAACTGACAACTCTTGATGGTTCTGTGAACTCAAACAAATGAAGAATGAATAATGAATAGTAAGAGAAGAAGAATTGTAGGTTGAATAAGAAGATTTTCACCATTGGTAACCATCTCGACTCTTCAATGATTAGAGTCTTCAATGATTAGAGTATAAAAAATGCGATGTAGTGCTATGAGAACTCCTTACTACGACTTATCGCATCTCTAATAGTTTTCAGTTTTTCGGAGGACTATGATAGCTATGAGTTCTTTTCGTACTACCACACCATAGCAACTGATTCTCTGAGGAGCGGTATACAGTGGAGAATGAAAAACGAAGATACGATGGAAAAAAGAATCACCATGCAGAACATATGCCATAAAGTTACATACATGGAAAAATGAAAGACGATGAGGAGGTAAAAAAAGAGTCACCATTTAGAACAGAGGGGAAACTGAAGAGGGACCGAATGTGGTAGAAAGACTTTACTCTGACGTAGTCATAGCTCCGCCTCTTATCGCTTTGATCAATGGAACAGGTGGCCTGTCCATTGTATAACTATGAGAATGGGAAGGAAGAGATATTTAGTGGGTTATAAGATGGCAGTCACAGGTGTTAACAGTTCAGTAAAATGTTTGATAGGACCACAAAATGGATTAAACAGAGTTCTAAAAAATATAGGGTTCCCAAAAAAACTATGTCACTGTGAAGAAGGAAAAAAATGTATCATAAACTTGAAAATCAGAATCCGTAACGAACAAAGTCAACACATTTTTCTCTAGTTAAAATCAGGTTTATTAAAATTTCGTATTACAAAATTCAAACAGAAATTTCAATGAATGACAAGAAAATGCAGCTAAAACAAATGTGTTCAATCAATCGAAACTGATATAATCATACACATTTTCTGTGAAACTCTCTTCAAAAACTGACTTCTTTTGTTTCTTGAACCGCTGCTCAATCTTCTTGTAGTAACTTCCAGAAGCAGATGTTCTCTTTTCAAGTCTCTCAAAGCTCCCTTGAATATAAATTTGGCTATTCTTGTAGCTATCATGCTGATAGATCATCATGTCGACAAGTGTCTCTTTCTCTTTCTCCAATTTCTGAATTCTCTTTTGAAGGATCTGCTCGGAGACTGACTCCAAATGATGATAAGACATCTCACGAATGGAAGAGTTGGAGGTGTCATCCTTCTTGAAGAAGTATGGGAAGATGCAGGCGAAGATTTTGGACATTTTGGGAGAGTTGGGATCTGGAAATGGATTAATTGAGGAATGCTGAGGAAGAGAAAAAAGAAAAGAATGGAATGAAAAAGGATAACACTAGGATCAGTATTGATGGAAATGGTGAAGAGGTTCTAAAAACGAGAAGAGAGAAAATACAAGAGTCACCATCTGAGAGGACAACAGAGTGGAAGAATGACCTACTTTTTAGACGAGGTTACATCGTTGAGAGGACTCCTGGGAAACGAGGATCTTTGTCTACACCGACAGGTGGAGGAAATGGTGTACATGGAAACAAAGGGTAAAGGAATCCGGCTAAGGAGTAGACTGTTAGTGGTGGATTAGTAAGAACTGTAAGAACTAAGACGAAAAAGAATGGCATAAACTGAACGTAAATGTCTTAA
This sequence comes from Caenorhabditis brenneri, assembly GCA_000143925.2. Lineage (NCBI taxonomy): Eukaryota > Metazoa > Nematoda > Chromadorea > Rhabditida > Rhabditidae > Caenorhabditis > Caenorhabditis brenneri. Next base: position 509,652 of record GL379806.1, read on the forward strand.
CTTTCGAATCTGTGGAAATAGTCAGAAACCATGTTTGTCAACTAAAAACTACAATTCTAGAAAGATTAATTGGGAGAAATGGGTCTGAAACACTAGAACTAGGGGAGACTGTCGTTTCAAAACTGAACCTTTATTTTTGATATCAAATATGATCCATCAACAATTTCATAACTGTTTACAATTTATGAATTTTAGCAAAAACATCTTGTGATTTATTATATCTGCTCTCAATGTTCTTTAAATGTACCAAAACCATTATTCATCAGAAATTCAGAAAATTCTAGTGATTTTCGTTAGAGAAATCTGTAAACATGCAGCGATCAGTGGAAATGTACTGCATTAAAATGAAATGTTTTGTGTTTGTCTTTTCGGATGGTGTATGGTAGATTATCTTACGAAATGTAGTCTCGAACTTTCCCCTCGTGCAACTGAAAATCTCCAATTTTTTTGCATCTAGTGTGGAGTTGTCTTTTCTTTTACAGGCAGAACAGTAACTTTTATATTGAAAATCTTTTATTCCATTGTTTTTATAAAATTAAAAAATGTATGAATCACACTTTGGCAGGCCTGACAGTTTATGGTAGAACCCGTTAATTTTCTTGCGAAGTGCGCTCCACTGGAAACTCTAATAGAGAGACAGATAAAACGATTGAACCGAATATCAAATATGTTTCTAAAACGTTTCCAGAGGAGCGTACTTGACAAAAAAAAAGAACAGGCTAATAATTGATAACATAAAGAAGGCACAAAGAACGGGATAATACACAAAATCAAGTATCATTTTTTGAGAAAGGTAGAACAATGGCGAAATCTTCAGATCACTCATTCAGCAGCAACTGGAACTCTACGGCGGGATCTCTTATTCTCCCTGTAAACATTAATGTAGGTTTTTGAAAATCAATGGTTTGTTGAAGTTTTCTGTATCAAAAGAAAGATAATTACCGTTTCTTCACATCTTCGAAGAGTCTGCAATATGCAGCGATATATTCGGAACATTTAGCAAGGAGCGGATCGATGATGTGCTGATTATCCTTGTAGATCCTCGGGATAATGGAAGCTCCAAAACAGACAACCATCGTGATGAAGGGAAACTCAGCACACCGACGTACCATATGCTTTAGTGCCGTCAGAAATAAAACGAATTCGCATGACTTCCGTGAGTTTTCCAGAAGTACCAATTTCAACAAGGATTTACAGATCCAGATGGTGTTTTCAACACACGAATCGGCTAATGAGGGAACCATCTCCTGCAGGTACAACGAATACTTGGTAATAATCTCTGAGAATGGGTTTTCTGTGCAGGGGGTTCCTGTCATAATCTTGTATTCACTGAAAATCAGACAAATTGAAGGCTGTAGCCACATTTCTCTGTAATGAAATTACCAATATGTTACAGCAGCTGCAGAAATAAGAATAAGAGTGGCGGTAATGACAGAAATAATGGAATACTTGCAAATGATGGGGAGAGCGATGGAAAAAGATGCAAAGACCATTCCTGCCATTTTCACATCACGCCAGAAAACAATGTCCGCAACTATAAAAAAGTATTGTTGTTTAGGTTGAAATCATCCAAGTCGGAAGGATGTTTATCTTCTCTATTTCTGGATTACACAAAACTTTCTTGTTCTTTCAAATTCTCTAACCCCCACAGAAATTACGATACCTCAAAGTTTAAAGTTTTCGAAATGAATGCTCTATTGAGAAAAATCAAAAGAGCTGCAGATAGAGCGCACTTTCTGACATATCGTGATTAACCTACGTGTCTATATTATCCCCCAGATCGAAGAAATTCATTCTTGCCTTTTTTGTTCTTGAGGATACCCGAAGCTCGTGTGATTCTGTAGACTCCGAGAACAATGACAACTATTTCAGCTAGAAGTAGGATTTGAAGACGGTATGGCCAAAGGAAAATAAGGAACTTTATAACCTCGGCCATGACAGCTCCTGCCGCACGTCCCGTTTGAAGGTGCGTCATTTTTTGTTATTCTGTAAATTCTGGATTTTGTGCGGGATTCCCCTGAATTACATGTTGAAAATGTAGAGGAGAGCTAAGACATAAAGCAAAAAAAAAACGAAGACGGGTAGGAGCAAGAACAACCTATACTTGAAAAACACAACAGATCACTTCGCGAAACACACAACACAGGGAATTCGAAGAGAAATGTAGTTCATTGATACCTCAAAATTGGGTAGCCCAAGCAGCAAACGTTTGCGAAGGAGAGAAAAGTGGGTCCCCTATTCCAATACAAGAATAGGATGACGTGTAATAAGGAAAAAGAAGAAAGGAGGAGAGGGAGGCTTGGGTCATCTTGGTCGAGAACAGAAAGATTACTCATTTACATTGGAGAGAGAGTATTATTATTTTTCTCTCTCTAGAGTTTCTAGTGGAGCGCACCTGGCAGAAAAAAAACAGGCTAATACTTGATATCATAAAGAAAGCACAAGGCACGGAAAAATGAACAAAATACATTATCTATTTTTGAGGAAGGTAAAACAATGATAAAATTTTCAAATGGCGATAAACGAAGCGACTTATTCATCCTTCTTCTCCTCAGCAGCAACTGGAATTTCACGAGGGAACCTCGCATCGTGCCTGGAAAAATGAATTTGAATTTTTGGAAATCAATGGTTTGATGAAGTTTTCTGGAAAGAAAGATATTCACCATTTCTTGAATTTTTCGATATTTTCGGAACATCTAGCAAGAAGTAGATCGATGGTTTTCTGGTTATCCTTGTAGATCTTTGGAATAATGGAAGCTCCAAAAAAGGCAACCATCATGATAAGGGGGAGCTCAACAAACGCATGTACAATATCTTTTAAAGCATGAAGGAATATAATAAGTCTGATCGTCTTATCTCCGTTATTTAGAAGTACCAATTTCAGAAAGGATTTGTAAATGCAGATGGCTCTCTCAATAAATGAATCGGGAGGCAACAAGTAATTGGCGATGAACTCTGATAATATGTCTTTTGTGTTGGTGGCTCCTTTCATCTTCTTCTGATATAAACTGAAAATGAGTTTGATTGTTGGTTGTAGCCACTTCTTTCTGTGATAAAATCCCGGCTCAGCGTCACTTCGCAACTGACTTCGGCTAGTACATCGGGCTTGTACTTCAATCAAAGTATATAAAATTTTCCTAGTCTTATCTAAGGGTTTTAATTTTCTTGTGTATCTTATTACTGGCGTGACCCCTGTCTTTTAAGTCGTTTTATACTAACTGCGAAATGTGTCAGTTGCGAATTGTCGAGTTGCGAAGTGACACGGAGCCAAAGTTACCGATATGCAGCAGCAGATCCAGTAGTAAAGAGAAGGGTGCAGGTGATGATAGTGATAATTGAGTAATTGCAAATGATATGAAGAGCGATGGACAACGATGCAAAGAAAATTCCCGCCGTTTCCGGATCACGCCAGTAGATGATGTCCCTAACTAAAATACCTTATTTTTCAATTCCCTCCTCAGAAGTATACAATTTTAAAACTCTTGCCAAAACATTTAAATGTTTGAATTCCCGCCAAAATAATCGTATATTCATGAATATATTCACAGATTCTTTTGGAAGACGCCAGAGTATAAAGAAAAAAATCACTAGAGCAGTTGCCAGTCGAGTTATCGGCTCACTGAAACTACCGTAAACCTTCAGTAATCTTCACAATTTCTTGTTCGTATGCTGTTGGGATTAAGCTCTCACAATAATTCTATTTCAGTTTCAGGACTTACCTTTTTTATACTTGAGGACACCTGAAGTTCGTGTGATTCTATAGACTTCACGTGCAATGATAAACATTTCAGCTGGAAGTAAGATTTGAAGGCGGTATGGCCAAAGGCCCCAAATAATAAAGGCGATGAGAAGTGCTACCGCACGTCCCTGGGCAGGGTGCACCATTTTTTGCTTCGCCTTTAATTCTAGAGTTTGTGCCGGATTACCCTGGAGTACAAGTTGAAAAAAAACGTAGACGAGAGTTAAGATTGAGACACGAAGAAAAGAAAAACAAAAAGGATAATAGGAGGAGAGAACAACAAGTTTTATGGTTTCTCTTGCGGTGAGGATGTTTCTAAGACTCAATTACTGAAATGGTGCAGTATTTGGAATTTGAATATGTATTAGATTGTTTCATAAGTCGTTGACACTTGTTCAGTTTACCATTGTTCAAGAGATCGGAATCTCTCAACTTCCAATCAGCTGGTAAGAGGTGATCGTCTTGGATGGTAAATAGAATAACCATTAAAATTTGCTCCTTTTGAATGAAAATGTTTTTCATAAAAGCCGAAATTTAAAAAATTAACAATTACGAACAAGAGAAAAAGATTGAGAGGGTACCTTATTTCAATACAAGAATAAGGTGACGTATGATAAAGAGAACAGAAGAAAGGAGGAGAGAGAGAGAGAGACACTTGGGTCACCTTGGTCGAGAAGAGGGGGAGTAGTCCAATAGAATGGAGCGAAGTTGTTCCTTCGAGTAAACTCTTGGTGGTGAAATTAATGGGAAGAAGATGGCTCTTCGTTGGCTCATACGATTTTCAGGTTTTCTGCGGTGTGGCAAAGGGAGTCATTCATCGATACAAAGAAATGAATCTGTTTTTACATTTGAAACTCTGTTTTTTTCATTAAAAATCCCTTTATTCATTAAATCCATTCATTAAATTAAAATACAACACAATTCAAATCCATTATATATTTACATACAATTAATATAGTTTCAATATTAGTGACAAGTTAATACAAACTCTAGACAATTAATTCTCAGGCTCTAATAGCTAATAGGAGTTAACAAGGCAGGAAATGATTCCGAGATACGACTAAATGACTTAGAATTGATGGGAGTTGAGCAAGTCGGTGATTCTGGAGTGTAGATTGTGGAGGAGAAGTGAGTAGCAGGACGACGTGGAGTTTCGAAAACATCATCTTCATCTTCAGTCTCCGAAAGAACAAGATCTTCGAAACGGACCTCTTTGGCGACCTCTTCATCGGATTCCGAAAGAATCAAATCTTCAAATCTTGTGCATTCCACAGGTGTATCCATAACAGTGGTCAATGGATTCGGAGCATATTTTGGGGTGGAAGAAGAGGATGTTCTCCATTTGTCGTATTTATATAAATTCAAGTTGAACTTCTTTTCCATTTCTTTTCGCACATTTTTCTTCTGTTTCATTTTTTGTTGGCGATTTTGTTTTTTTACTCTTCTGATTTCTTGTTTCTGGAGTTCCTGAAATTATGGGAAGTATGATGAAGCTCATGAAGATCGTGGGTTACATAGCCAAAGTCACTTTTATTGTTCAGTAAGGTCTTGTTTTTGTGAAAATCTTTCAAAAATACAGTAGTATTTCTAATCGCGGCGAGACCTTCCGAGCCCTTCACAATGTTAGATTTGACAGAATTTCAACGATTAATTGCGCAGTGCACGGAATTGTTTTTAATTTCGCAGTAACTTTGCTCTAGCGCACATCAGAAACTATCGTATGCTCATCCATATTTTTCACGAACACTGCGGGCGGTGAATCGCGTCAATCGTTTTTAGAAAGGTTTCGTCACGATTGACCATGTTACTGTATTATTATAACATTTATATGTTATGCGCCTTTAAGGTAACACTCATTTCATCCTTAATCCCCTTTTATTAGAGGTTTTCCCAGAACACCTTACCTTCTCTTTTCTGAAATCTTGAAGATTTTTTCTCAAGTAAGCAGTCCACTCCTCATCCTCTGACTCTTCTTCAATCTCCATTTTATTCTGATCCTGAGTGACTATTCGGACTCTTTTTCTTCTTTTTCCCTCTTCCATTTCTTCTAATTCCTTCTGTTCGACTCTCCATTTTTTCATTCGTTCCTCTTCTTTTCTTCGTCTTTCCTCCATTTCTTTTCGATGATACATTGCATCTTCTCTCGAATATTTGGCCTTCAATTTCAGATTCTTTTGATTATCATCCTCACTGGAAATCCGTTTTTTCTCATGTTTTTGTGATTTCTTGAATAGAGAATAGACACGTGGAGAGAATTGTGGAAGAGATGGATCCTCCGAGAGGAGTCCAAACACGGCACTTTCCGTTTCAGACTGCATTCTGATTTGATGGGCGACCCGATGTTTTGAGCTGTACATATCTAACTGAAACAACAAGAAATTATGGAAAAAGGGGAGGAGCAATGGGAATACAGTGAGAGACTGTATTGAGTTGAGAGATTTAGAGAAACGGGAGAGGGGAGGACGGTCATAAAACGAATTATTCATAGTTTTATTTTCTGAGAAACGGGAGAATGGGAAAAAGTTACAGTAACCCCCCGATTGTTTATTGACATTGACAAGTTGTGCAAAAAAAAAAGATTTGAGCGAAAAACGAGAGAGACAGAAATGACTAATATTCAATGAAAAAAAGGGTGGTCGATGGGAATAATCTAATTGTTTACATCATAGTGGAGTTTTGATCTACCGTACAGAAAGTCTAGCGGCATCCTAGTATTTTTGACCTACGGACATCGATAGTGGAGGGTAGATCAAAACATTTACAGGATCAGTTCTGAATGAAAAATGGATACTGTATACCTCAGACAAACAGATGATTGAGAACCTCTAATTGGAGAGCAGCTGCTTTGAGGGTTTTTGAAGTTAAAAACATGCAAAAGACATTTTTCTAATCAAGAAAATTAGGGAAACACTTCTTGGTTTTTCTGATTTTTTTTCCTTTTTTTCAATCTCTTTGGTAAGTATTTTTTTGTCAAATGTTTCAATAGTACAGTAAGATTGTCCATCGTGCCGTGACTCATTGTGCCTTTCTCTCTTTGACCTAGTTTGTTGTAAGTTATTTCACTTTGGAATTCCAAAACTTTGAAAGTCAATTTATCAAATAGTTTTCCAAAAACCACAAGAATGTTCCTTTTTGAAGATATCCCTGATCATGAATCATAGTTCGACCACGTTTTCCAGCATTCCAACTCTGTAATCGCTTGAGTAAATAAAAAGAAAAAATGATTTGCCACCACGCGGAATTGAACCCGCGATGAAAAATTCGAAAACAACGGTAATAGCCACTAGGCCATAAGAGCAACAACGAGAGCATAGAGAGAGGACATATGCTTTGTTGCGCCTTTCTTTCTGTGGCACCCTATGCTGTCTAACAACAACAGTTCAACTGAACAAACAGAAATTCATTTCAAACACTTTTAAAAAATAAAATGAAAAATAAATTGAAAAAAGAGATCATGATGGATCTTTACTTATTCTTGGGGTTCTCCTGGACTGGCATCTTGGTTGACTTCTTCTGCGTGTCCTTCTTCTGCTCCACGTCCTTGTTCTTCTTCGCCTTACACTTTCGTTCATATAACCATGAGATTCCGCAGCCAACAATGATGCCGCTGAAGATGACCACAAGAGTCACCAAAACCTTGTTGATGTTGGATCCTTGAGGCGGCTCGTTCTTGATGACCTTCAGGAAGTTGTTGCAGGTGACCTTCCCTTCGCTTCCAGCCGTCTTCTTTGCCACCTCCCTCAGACGCACGAGATCCGCCAGTCTGGAAAAAACAATTGAATTTTCAAGATCGGAATAAAATTCGAATTCAACTCACCCCTTCTTATTCTGCGTGGCCAGCGTCGGGAATTGATCGTGATCGAAGAGAATTGCCTCTTCTTTTCCCTTCAACTGCTCCAACTTCGGGAATTGCATTCTGGCGAGCTTCTTGTTTCGATGGAATTTGAGGGCGGGTCCTTCGTTGCTCGTGAGGATTATGACATTCGGCAGGAAGTCGAATGTCTCAATCTGTGTCTCCGTCACCTCTACTCCCGATGTGATCTTCGTGATCATCTTGAGCTTAGTCCGGAGCACCAAATCTGAAAATTCGAGATTGTGGAAGGGAAGACATGGTTTTTTGAAGACGTGGAATCTGGAGCTATGCCACGTGGCTCTCCGAAATTCCTCTAATTTCTCCCCTTACTCACCCTCTACATTGCCATTGATCCTCAGTGGCCTCGTGTCGATGCTGAGGCAAGTGTCTGGGAGGTCGTTGACATCCTCGCCAACACAACTCGTCACGTCTTCATCACAGTTGATGTTGCTGGTCCACACCAGAAGGAGCACGAATATGAGAAGGATGTTCTTCATCATGATCATCATTTGATTGATTTTTCTTTTGCTTCAGAAGAGAAGATTTGATTGCTTTGCCAGGCGATTCGTTGTTGGAACTGATTGAATTTCGATTCGAAAAGATCCACATCGAGAGTGCCACGTGGCAAGGTCAAACTGTAAACAACAAAAGGGGGCGGGGCATGTCACGTGGAAATTAATAAATACGTGAAAGCTTTTGAGGAAGAAGGGGGATGAGGGTGCACGTCAGAATTATTGATTTTCTTCTCTGGAACAGAAAAAGTTAAGGCGAGCGCGCCTCCGGCGCTTCCCAAGAAAAACTACAATGAGAAACTGCGCGCCTCCGGCGCTTCTGCACAGCTTTTTGCAGAATGTGGATAGCGCGCCTAAGGCGCTTCAGCAAGGAAAAGTCTCTCAGCTTGCAGTATTGGGTAAAAAGTTGGTGTTCAGAGTTTTCAGGCAAAAAATAAACAAACGAAAACGCCAAAAAAACAAAAAACTTTGCCCCGAGCGGGATTCGAACCCGCGACTGGTTTCCCAATGAGACCTCCCAACGTCTCACGCCTTAACCACTCGGCCATCGGGGCGGCGAGTCTGAATAATGTGCGTCTCTGAGAAAACGTTGAGGAAATAGGAAAGGACCTCCTTAGCAGGCAAACAGCGACCATATAACCTTTTCCCAGAGACGCACTTTTTTCAGACTGGTCGCCCCGATGGCCGAGCGGTCTAAGGCGTGAGACTCCTGATCTCAATGGGTAACACCAGCGTGGGTTCGAATCCCACTCGGGGCAATTTTTTTTCTTTTTTGCTTTTTGCTTTTTTCTCTTTTGACAGTTCTCTACTATGTTTTCCAGTTTTTCCAGAGCGCTTAAGTGACTGTGTTTTTAGGTTTCAGTTATTAGGATGCTAGTTCTTTTTCGTATGGAATCACGAGCTCTTTCCGAGAAGAAAACCATATTTCTAGTTTCGTGACGAAAATCATGAATAAATTTTTCTTCAAGATTCTTTTTCAGAAGTTCTTCCACATTCCTAGTTTCCCCACGTGCTAGAAGTCTTTCTTATTCTATTACGTGGCAGTTCCAGTCCTCCAGCTGGAATTGCACCCCCTGAAAAGTTGTTTTCATGTCAAACTATAATTATCTCCTTTTTCCTCCACCTTCAAAAGTCATATAGATTAGTCATAATTTATGAATAATTTTAAGATCAGAAGATTACTTCACTCTATTTAATTCCCCTGAAAGTATCCTTATCTTTCCCAATTTAGAATTCAAAATGAATGAAATTCTGATCTTTTCCCTCTATTCACGTCACTTCTCTACGTTCCTCTCTAATGAGCCATAACAGAAGAAGAAGAATCTAGTCTGTTCGATATGTGTTCACTTTCTCTCTTGTACAAATAAACAAAACTTAATGGTGAGACGCCCCCATTTGGGGTGTCTTATAATGAGCAACAATCACTGTTTTTGAAGAGGAACAGGCTCTATTTTTGTTGAGGTGAGGCTAAAGAAATGCAAATGTTTTCTACATGATTTCAGTTGAACAGGTTTTCAGATGTGAGAGTTTCTCTGAGCATTTTTTGATCTACAGTAACCCATGAGAATCCTCGCGTTCATTATTTCTGATCGTCTTCTAACCCTTCCTTTTCTTTTTGTTACCAGCTTGCTCCCGCGCCTCCGGCCCACTTGCAAGCTTCAAAAAAAATTCAAATTGAAAGAACGTGAGCTTCCTTTTGTTTTTTCTCCTCGTTCTGAAAAAAAACTTGTGTTCCTTTTGCTCGTGATCTTCCCCTTTCCTCTCAGTTTGCTGATATCCGGACAGATTTCCGGACAAACGGACAGACTTCTCTTTCGCTTCCATTTCCAACACAATTGAAAATTTTCTTTGAGTTTTTCAAAAAAAAAGTTTGCCGCTTTTCACTTCACTTATAAGTTTCCAATTCTTCAAAAAACCTGTTATACAGTTGCATGTCTGTCTATTCTTTTGAATTGTTACACGATTCATTAGCACTCATCAAAGTCTAGTTGCACCACAAAAAACTTTTTGAATTCCCTCACCTGATTCTAATTCAATCATCTGTACTAGAGGCAAGATCAGGCCCAACAAGCTGATGATCAGGAAGACTTTATGAGGTGCCCTTCTTATAGAAAATCTTTCTGAAAAGGTGAAAACAAAAGTGCATGAGGAACTACTTATAACATTAATCGACCTTCTGATCAAAATTCTGAGCTGTCGTAAAATTTGATGCCAAGTCCGCAATCACCACAACTGACACCACCACGCATTCCGCGTATTGTCGTCAGATATGATGTCGCGTCCGCGAACACCCTGCTGACACCGCCAGATTGCACAAATTCTCCTGATCCATTGCCAAAGTATCCAAATTTCATTTGAAACTAACATTTCATTTTCCAAATAAGGTCAAAATGAATCTAAAACTTTGATTCAATTTTCCTGATCTCATTATCTTTCGGGTCCTCTTTTTTTCATTTCCCAAATGGAATGCTCGCTCTTTGGAATGTTTGTCTCCCCTTCTCTTCTTGGTCCAAAAAGTGAAAGAATCCCAAAAAGAAGAAAGAAATTTCCAGATTAATGATAGTCATGTGCTCCTCCTTCTTTCCAAGAAGGCATCCTCCTTCCCCTCCTCCTCCTTCTTCTTCTCAAATTGCACAAATGCACTAACTAAACTAATTATCAAGTCGTCACAACACTTTTTGTTTGCAAATCCATTTCTTCGAACTTTGGTTGACTAAAAACTCTGACCCCCCACCCCAATTGATATGAAGGTTCAATGACGAATTGACGAGGACAGACATAAATCAGATTACTCCAATTTATGTTCTTGTGAGAAGTTTTTGATCTATCACCCCGTGAAATTAAAGTATATATTTACTTTTTACTTGATTTGGTTTTCGCTTTTTTGGGTGTAAAAATGGGAAGGATTGAGATCAGAACTTAGTTTTTTGTTGAACGGTAGAGTTTTTAAGCATGTTCTAGTTTCACATTAAGATTTGAGGGGAGTTTAGAGTTTTTCTACAGTTTGAGAGCATTTAGTAATGATCACCTTACATAAAAATAGTCTCGGATAGCTCGGAGAGCTATCGACTGATTTTCCAAGGGTCATATAAGGTTTTTCCTGAAATTTCTGCGCAGTCCAAAAATAACTGAAGCCCTCACTGGGAACTGAGAGTCTGGTAATCTTTATCTGGAATTGCCACATCGCATTAATAATCAAGAGAGAGCAAGTCAGATTTTCAGATGACCCTTCCAGACTCAGGCTCCGTATAAACCCAGAACTTCGAGAAAATATACTCACAGAAACTTTTACTCCAGACCTCCAGTTTAGTTTAAAGATAAATCCCTTGTTAGAAAATCAATTTTACTGATTTCTGTGCCTAAACCTTTGTGAATTCAGATCAATTGGTAGGAAACAAGCATAAATTTTTGATGCACCGAGTACGAAAGAATACGCCAGAGACAAAAAAAAACTATATGCTCTGAGTCTATTCCTGCTGCTCCATTTCGCTTGAGAATTCTAATTTTTCTATCCCGTTGCACTTTCATTTGCTTCTTTTTCTATCAAAATGATACTTCTGAAAGCTAGACTTTGTGCTAAATCCCTAACCAAGATGCAAAATCTTTCTCAATTTTTTGAAATCTCGAACGTTACCTAGACTTTGTAAAACCCGGAAGTTCATTGTCCTTGGTTCCCTTTTTCCAACCATCCTAAGCATAATTTCTTGTGATGTTTGTTTAACTTTTCATCATTGAACAAAAAGAAGAAGAAGGTTCCGGAAGTTGTTCTATGTTATTTTCATATGACTAGGTTTTTGTGATTCGAGGTATCTAGTTACCGAAATGAGTAGTTTAAAAAATTACACAGGGTATAGACTGGAGAATGATCATCTTGTGAGTGAGTAAGCGGGGGTGGAGTGGGGGTATTTTTGGATGTAAGCATTTAGAGTAGGTGTATGAGTGATCGTGAATTTCAAAAGCTTTCATGAATTCTTGTGAGGCACGGAGCCTAATATCTAAACTTCCAAAGATTTTCTCAAAAAACTGAATTGTCGTGCAATATTATGTCCAGTCTGTGAACACCACCACATCAAACTGCACTTCCCTGTTTCAAATTCCAGATTCTAGGATTTTGAGTTTCAGCTTCTTTTCAATTATCTGATTCTTTGCCCCACCGAACCCAAGTCTTTGCTCTTCCAACCAAAATCTCCACCACCTAACTAACAAAGTTCAAAAAGTTTCCCATTTCATAGTTTGCTCTTTTCTTCTTTTTCAACATGATCTTTTGTCTATAGACTCCCTCTCTATCTCCAAAACGTCAGAATAAATAAGAAGAAGTTGTCGGAGTGTATCAAGATGTATATCAAACATCTCAACCGGAACCTTCTTCTCCCTTCTATGTCATACTCTACAATCATCTTTATCCTTTTCTCGAAAATGCGAGAAAATGAAAAATATGCAATTAATTCTCACATGTTGTCTAGTCATCTCCCAACTTTTTTTTTCATTTTTTGTCGTTTTTTCGAGAGAGAGAGAGAGAGAGATAAAAATACCAAAGATAGTGACTCCTGACTCATCGGAAAACGGATAGTTTCCAATAATAAAGCTTTGCTCAAACGGAGGTCTCCTGGGTAAACTACTCATGTTTTTGTGAATGGAATGATTCCCAGAATCGTGTGATCACTTGTTAATTATTGCTAAGAATCACGTTTTCATGCATAGTTAGTCAGTTGATTGTGCTTTTGATTTCGAAAGTGGCTTCAATGTACTCTTCTAATTTGTTGATGTTTGGGGTTATGCTTACACAATAAGCTCCTCCCTCTGATACAGGGCATCATGATTACCACGGTCTTATCTTTTTGGGGGCGGTCGTTCAGAAAATTATTCCGTTATCTTGATGCTCCAGGCCAGAAACTTATCTGGATCACAAAAGAGTTTTGAGTCAGATAACAAAAAGCAGCTTTGCTTGTCCAGGATTTTGTCAGGTAAGGGCTTTGAGAATGAGGGTATTTTGTAGATCTTATGAGCTCAAAAATCATTTTTAGATGATAGAAAAAGAGTTCAGTGCGATATGTTCCTAAAATCTGGATCTCATGAAAACCTAGTCCTTTTAGTACCCTGGAACGAGTTGCTCCAGAGCCTTCTCCAGAGAATTTTTAAATTTGGAGAATGGTAAGGAAAGGGCTCTCTGTTTTCCAGGAATGTTTCTAGCTATATTTATGTTGTCACTTGCCCAAAGTCCTTACCAAAGTCCAGATTTGAAATTGAATGCTTCATTAGAGGCTACACTTCAATCGAGTTAGTCAAAACACCTAAACTCCTCTTCAGGTCCATAAAACTCTAGTTACAGTAGTCGTTCGCCTAGCACAGGCATAGCGCAATCATATCCGAGAAGAACATAAGGTTAATTATATTTCACCGTGCATGGTCTATATAGTAATCACGCGCAAAAATTAGATGAAAAAAATCCGTATCCTACCGATTAGTAGTTGTCCATCCTGTGAGCTTTCATTTTTCAATTTTGATGATGCTCTTTGTATCTGCACCTTCTCATGTTCATTCTCATGTTCATCAAAACACTCTTTCGAAATAAACGACACCCTAGAATCATCTTCCAGACCTTCTTGCATTCCTTCCAACTTTTTTGCAATAGTTTCCCTGCAACTTCAAGTTCTAATATCTCGAAAATATCTGAACCTTCTCAAGTCGGTACACTTTGAAAACAAGAACATTCAAAAATCAATTTCAAGAGTATCAAAAGTACAAAGTTGAGATTTATTTATATTTGTGTTTGTTCTTATTATAACTCCCGTCAAAATTGAGTTATTGAGATCACAGTCTACACACGAATATATCTCGTCTAGGGGTAAAAAAGCAGCATTTTTAATCTCAACCATTCTATTGTTTTGGTATAAGGATTTTTTGTTGAGTTACAAAAACCGTTTTGAAATCTGAATTGCTGTAAAATTTGATGCCCAGTCTGCAATCACCTTCAACTAATACCATCACATAAAGTTACAGATTTTGTTCTTATTTTCCAGGTTTTTGATTTTCAAATCTAACTTTTCTATAGTTTGCACTCTTTTCCACCTTCATCTTGGAAATTCGACTTCCAAATATTTCCCATAACCTTTATGTTTTTACTCTGTTCTATTTTCATTCCAGTTTCACTCCCGTTATTCTCATTTGAAGTACTCATTCTCCAGGACCATATTTTCAAACACCATACATTCCAGCTCAAAAAATGTCCACGAACGATGTGGTCTGCGCCTCACAAGCCCAAATGGAAATGTACAATTCTCATATTTACACTTCTGCACTTTTCTTCAATTTGATAATTGCATTCACTTCAATGACACTGATTGTTTTGGCGATTCGAAAGCTCTGTATGAAATCTATCATCAATGTTTCGACGAGAATGTTCCTGGTAGTTGGACTTCTTTGTTGTGCTTTACATCAAATTGCTTATATCATTTTGAGAGTGAGTTCAGTCTTCAGTATAAATTCAATGAAGCATGCATCACTTCCTGTTACTTACATATCTATTCTGAGTCCTTAATTCATTTCAGGTTCAAGTCATCTATCAAATAATGTTCAGACTCGATCACCCTTGTGATCTATACTACCGGGCATATGACTGCAAATACGTGACATGGAGTTTGGTGGCAGGGAATACGGGAATGATATTTATACAGTCTGCAATGACGATTGATAGGATTATGGCAACGATGTTTTCGAAGGCGTGGCCAAAGCTGAAGTATTGGCCAGGAGTGATATTGTCAGCGTTCATGGTGAGTTGAATAGGGGATTTGGAGGAGTTCCAGTGCTGCAAATTAGAACGAAAATTGTTTAGAGTCAAAATCTTTCACTGAGCCTCCGGCGCACTTGCAGTCTTTGTAATTCTTCGATTAACAAATTTTTTGTTTTCAATTACAGTACCTGTGATTGAACAAAAAATAGTTGTGACTGTGTAATAGAATCCCAGAGCCTTATTGAAAATTTTTGTAGTGAGCCTCAGGTCTGCCTATAGCTTGGAACAAACCCTACGACCTGACAGTAGTTGTCTTTACATGAGGTGTCAAGTCTGTAAACACGTAGACTAACACCATCACGTCAGATTACAGACTTAATTTCCTGAGTCTTCCCTATCCTTAAAAAATAGTCGAAGTCATATCAAATCATCAATTCCAGATCGGTTGCAACTACACCAATGTCCAACTAATCTTCTGGAATGATCCCCTAACTGACTTTGTCCCCACTTGTGGTCAATTCCCTCCGAAGTCCGTTGGTCGCTTCCAAGCTTTTCTGGAAGTTGCACTCTACATGTCAATTGGTCACATGGTCATTAACACTGTCATCCTCTACATCAATCACGTACAAGAACGACGGCAGAGGTTGGTATCTACACAGGACCAAAGGTGTCTTTGAATGAAAAGTAGAGATTTTAACTGATGGATTTTCAGTCAAACATTCAAATTGGCTCAAAGATATCAGTCAAGAGAGACATTGAAGTCTACACAGGCAATCTTCTTTTTGTCAATGTCACAGTTCTTGGCGTGCTTTTTGTATACGATATTCACGAAGCTTTATCTTCAATTCCAACATGATTTGACTCCACTTCAAGGGGGATTGGCTTTGGCGCTGACTTATGTGAGTTTTTAATTTTGCACGGAAGCATGAAAGAATTGTTGTAAGATATGATGTAATGTGTGCAAACACCACAAGATAAAATATCTGCAAATTGGCGTGATGGTGTCAAATCGTGCTGTTTGCAGACTCGGCGTTATATCTTACGACAGAGGAATTTATATCAATCAAAGTTGAATTTCCAGACCACCCCATACACCTGTTGTGCCATACCTGCCCTCATCCTTATCACACTGTCATTCATCAAAAATCAACGACTTCGAAATATCAATGAAATGAGAACACAAACGGAGACTGGAGACGAGTATATGAAAAAGATTCAGAAGATTTGGGAGAAATAATTGATAGATTTCACAACTTTCGGTTTTTTTGTTTTTATTTTGGTTTTGGATAAACGTTTTTCATATTGACCATGTTCAATGGTTTGTTCCATGGAGAAGGGGTTCCAGGAATGATTAATAGGGGTAAAACCTGTCCAAACCGGACCGGGGTTTCAAAAAATTCCAGATCTCGGCACTAAAAAAGTGTGAACTTTTTTCGCGAATTTATGATAGCCAAGAAGGCGGCAACTATGATCAAAACTAAAAGATTACAATTTGGTTAGAGACAAGACTCTCTCTCTCAAATCTTCGTTTCAGACTGTCTCAATCAATTTGGTATTAGAACATGAGTCCTACGGTACTTTTCGTGCCTTTTTGCGATAACGTGCTGCAACTGCCTCAGAAACCCAGGAAGTCTCCAAAAAGACACCGTTACTTTCGATAAGGCAGGTCAGGTGCCGTTCTTTTGGAGTTATGTCTAAAAATGACACATCCGTTTTTTTGAGAGTGCATGATACCTGAAAATATGTGATATGTGGTTTCTGAAAAAGTTCACCTGTCTAAGGAATTTTTCTCTGATTCGTCATCCAAACCATTAAAAATCAACGAGTGTCTACGAATCTTGGAACCATCAAATAGTAGGAAACCTATTGTTTGAGAGCACACAGAAAACTGTACAAGCAGGACTAGTGATCTAGTTTGTCCCCTGTTGTTTGATATGCAAATGCGCTTTGCTGGTAAACAGCAGTGAGATATTTCTAAGTCGCTCAACACTTCAACTTGATGGATTTTCCAGGACGGTTTTTGTCGAAGAAATATTGAAAGCAACCCTTCGAAACCTACCAAATTATTCAAATCCAGGCATAAAGAATCAATTAAAGGAAAGCTAATTGGTTTCTCAGCAAAGCGCGTTTGCTTATCTTACATAGCCTCATTTTCAAAATCTTATCAAAACTGTGTTTATTTCGGAAAGTTCAAATTTCTATATTTTTCAGCACTTTTTTCTATTCAGAGATCCAGAAGAATCTTGTCAGGACAGACAACAACCCAAAGATCGGTCATTTCTCCAGGCTTCAGATTTTGTATTTGCTTTCATTGTCTCTTTCACAGATGCGGGTTTATTCCTGACATGATTTTTCAGATTTTTGTGGGATACCTGACTTTTCAAAAAAGTACTCTAAATGTTCTCTAGACCCCTCTAAGATTCAAAAAACCATTTCTATTATCATCATCAATGAATGAATGGAGACGGATCAACTTACTTGAACCGAATCGAATAGAAAGATTAATGAAACAAGTCTCTCTTGGGGTCATCAAATATTCCATTTCTTGAGAATCACAACTTGATTTCATTTATAAATCCCCTGTTTTCTGTGTCTTGAATGTTTGATTTCTAGACTGCAAGCAATCTTATATCCAGATGTTTCAGCTGTTTTTTTTCTTTGATATTTGAAAAATTGTTTCCGATTTGTTTCACTCATTCAGCTATTATTTTTGAAGAACACTTTCAACAGAATGGAATCAGAAATGCCGAGTTCAGCTCCACATACGGGTCTTCCAAGTCAGGTAAGCATATTTTTGAAGGGATGAATAACAACAAGTAATAATTTTATCTAAAAATATTTAGCTTCGAAAACAATGTGATTTTTCAAAACTTGGAACTAAAACTCAAAAAATAACATTCATCATTCTGAAATCAGAGAACAGAGGAATATTCATTCTCAAAACATGTCTAACCTTTAGCTTGTTTTTAATCAAAACTTCAGTTTTTTTTTTGAATGACTGGTCAATGAAAAAAAAACAGTACACCTGCTAATAAATGGAGAGAAAAAATATGAAAGAATTACAGCATTCCGATGTTTTTTCTGAAAAAAAGTACGGCTGAGTCTATAGAGCTGATTCTTATGGGATTCGTCATATTTTTGTTTGATGAAGGCTGTTGAGTAAATTTATTTTGTGTTTCGATGATGCTTCTCTTGTAATCTGTCTTTTTTGCAGAGCTTCGTCATGAAAATCACCGAATGCCTCGAAATTTTTCTCACTCTTGTTTCAAACTGATAGGTCAGCCGAAAGATTTTATTGGGAGCCTTTAGTTCTATTCTACGTTTTCCTTTGAACCGCTTTACAATATTCGAGTTTATCTCTATCATGAAAAAAATCTGAGTCGTTGTAGGATAACTAGTCGAGTCTTGTCAAATTTGATTGAAACCATAGTATACTTTGCTAGTCGGAACACACGGGTTCTCAGTTTGGACACTTTCAGAATGAACCTTTGGACATGAAATGCTGAAACTAAATAGATTTATATTAGCCACCTCTGCAAATCCAAAGTTTCATGTCATCAACTTCATCCTAGCTTACTTTGAACAACT
Organism: Caenorhabditis brenneri; assembly: GCA_000143925.2. Lineage (NCBI taxonomy): Eukaryota > Metazoa > Nematoda > Chromadorea > Rhabditida > Rhabditidae > Caenorhabditis > Caenorhabditis brenneri. The sequence goes on from GL379806.1 coordinate 528,074, forward strand.
TTTCCGTAAACCATCCAAACTATACAAATAAATTAGTGAAGACATAGTCTACTGTAGTTCAAGTTTGTGTTTTTCTGTCACCAAAAAAGCTTCAACCTTTTCCGAATATTCTTTGTTCCCTGCAATTATTATCTCATATCATCATAATCATCATTTATTTCCTGATGTTTGCTCTAACTTCCCCCTTCTTCCTCCTTCATAACTTGCTCCATATTTATGCTCACTTTCAAAAGATTTTGTAGTATAAATTCCAATCTTTGTTCCGTGTATTTCTCTTTGTATCCACCCGATAAACTTGATTAAATTCCGGAGTTAAGTTTCCCGGAAATTCCATTTTACTCCGTCAGAAAACGGGCGAAAAAAGTTGTGAGGTAATTGGGTGGCAACTGTGGAAAATTGGATTTTTTGTTTCTTGTTTTCCCCTATTTGACTCTGAAAATGAAGTTTCTGTTTTGCTTTTAGTTTCAAAAATTCAAAAAATCTTAAAACGTATCTCCAAGTACATCGAAAACTCAACTGACGCATGGTGTCTAGAGAAAAACGAAGGAAATCAGAAATCTCCAACAACCCAGATATATCTGTCATCATTGTTTTTGTTTGAATGACTTTTGACACATATTCAGTAAGAAATTGTCACCTGATTTATTTATTCAGTCAGACCTAAAAGATTTGATTGCGAGGCGATGTATTTTGGGGGACTATAGGCTAGAGAGGGGAATAGGATTGATGTTAGAAACTGAATGGTGACCAGTTTTTTAGGAGAGTTTCTGAGAGAAGGGCATAGTTTGTAACTTCTGCAACTACAGTAATCGGAAACCTCTTTTTTGGGAATTTTTAACTGGCACCAATTTGTTAAAGTATTGTGGAATTACGATGGTAGATACCTCTGGTAAATTTTAACCTATAACAAAAAGCCTGGAAAACTACCGAAATTTATACTGGCTGCACTATCGCGACGGTTTTCAGAAAAGATTTAGTCCCAGTTTCGAAGATTTACCGTATTCCTTTCTGTTCTTCGTTGGTAGACAGTTCTAGAATGTTTGAACACTGCCATAAATTTTTTCATTCGTTCATCCAATTGTCTTTTCAGGCGTATTGCTTTAATAAAGTCAGCTTAACTTTTGACAGATCCCTGCTTTGCCAAAGAAAACTTCTTTTTTGGCTCTTAAAGGCGCATTTCCAAAAAATTGAGCAAAAGTGTGTAATATTTTCTATTGTTTGGAATACCGTAGATACTGTAATAGAAGCCATTCTGTAAAAAAAAAGAAAAAAGAAAAAGAAGCCCATGGGCTTCAGTAACAGTCTCTACGGTAACTGTCCTACAAGGTTGTTTCATAAAATGCTGGTCAAAACCAATAATTTTAGATTGAAAACTAGAGGTTTCCTGCACTTTTTTGTTCAAAATTCTCGATGCAAGCCTAAATGAAATCATTCAGAATGGAGCTTTGATATGTCCCATTTTCTTCTTATTACACCAAATTTTTTTCAAAAAACTTCCCGGTTCAGAATAACAGTTAGGTTTTCCGGATTGTCTAATTTGTCTTCTCCTTGTTTTTTATATTCCTAATTTTCCCAGAAGAATTTTGGAAAATTAAATTTTCCCTAAGAATTTATTTTCGTTGTCAGTTCCTCTCCAATTTCCGACTCTTGATCTGGAACGAAAACCATTCTCTCAAGTTCTCTGATTTTGTTTTTCGCTTCACAAACTTCAATTTTTTGGCCTCTTTTCTCTAATAAACCGGAACCGCCTCTGCCTTTCCCTCTACACAAAACACGTTTCATCAGATGTCGAAACTGGGTTCTCTAGGGTCAAAAATGGGAGCTAACATAGATACTTTTATCTGAAAATGTGCATTATTTTCTGCTGAGTTGCCTGAAACCTACTTCCAAGACACGTCTTATTTTCAGATGCTGTGTGCCTCAGAAATACAAGTTCAACTCTACACATCTCCATTCCAATTGATATATTCTTGTGTACAAACTATTCTATTCTTATCCACTATTATTGGAAGTCTAATGGCAATTATAGAGTTATCGAAGAAGTCAACAATCCCTGATTCGACAAGAGTTCTTCTAGTTGGTGCATTGTTCTTCGCAAATGCACATGAGTTGGCTTATTTCAGTTCACCAGTGAGTTTTATGGATGTCTAGTCGGTTTTGAAACCGGATTCATTTTTTGTTCGATATTTTTGGCTTTGAAGGTCTCATGACCAAATCAGTGAATTCCAATCTAAGCCCTCAAAAATCCAGCTGGGACAGATAGCTCTCAAGCATACCTGTCCTGGCTCGGAACCTGCGATAACTTTTTTTCAAAAGAAAGTTATCTCAGGGCCGAAGGTCTTGATGGACATTTATGTACAATTGGGTCTCAATGCTGCGAAACATTGTCGTAAAACGTGGTGCCAAAACTCTTTCCTTTTTCCAGCTCCGGGTTTTCCAGTACACCTTATTCCACACCAACACCTCCTGTTACCCACTGGCAAGTACCCTGGAATGTATTCCAACGACCACTGTTCTAGCCATGGGAATATCTGGAAATATGTTGATTCAGTCTGCTTTGAGTGTTGATCGGTTTGTGGGAATTTCGGGAATGAATCATGAATAAGGAATTCAGATTGTTGGCTACAGTGTTCCCAATTTCTTACTCGAGAATGAGAGCATTACCAGGTTTTGTGTTGCTTTTTATGGTGGTGAGTGCGGGTTCAAAGCATTGAGAAGTATGAAATCAATTTTCAAAGAATGGGTTTTAGAAGAAGGAGAAAATTTGCAGTGATGCATAAAAATAGAGGGTTTGGTGTATAGAATGATGAAGAAGTTCTGATATAGACCCGGAAATTTTTGCGAGTGATTTCATAGTTGAGAAAATTAGGGTTCAAGGAACATTGAACTTTCAAAAATGACCTGGTGAAAAAGGGTTGAAATACATCATGATTACTGTATCCAATAACGCCAAACAGTTTAAAAAATCAATAGCTCCGAAACAACTGGTTGACAAACATCGCGAAGCCAAAATTCTATAAGCGGAAATCATTTTCCTTTTTCCAGCTCATCCCTGCCTTCCTCTCCTATTCCTGGATTCGTTTGGATACTGTTCTCGATGATTATCAAATGTTTTGCTCTCAATGGTCGGCTAACATTAGCGCCAGGGCTAATGTTTTCCTAGAGATTTGCTCCTATTTAACAGTTGCTCATATTATTATAAATGTGTTGATAGTTCTCAGAAATCGATCAATAGAAATGAAGTAAGTCATTCAATGAATAGGGCTATTTGCGGAATGACCTATAAACTATAATCGAGTCAATTTCCCATAAAAAGATTGACACACAAACTCCAATTTTTTTTTCTTTGAATCTAGTATGATTGAGTTGATCCCCTGATTTCTTCCAGATGCCGTTTCAACGTTCAACAGAGATATTTGACATCGGAGACGTTGAAAACAACACAAACAATATGTTATCTATCGATTGCTCAGTTTTTAGCAATGGGGCTGTACTCGGTGGGGGTTCTTTTGATGAGAAAGAATCAGAAGAATATTCCGACACTCGTGTATTTCAATGTCATTGTTTGGGTTTATGTGAGTTTTATGGGAGATCAAGGGGACCTCTTATAGAAGGGCAGTGCGTAAACATTTAGTTCGAGAATGGTTTTAAATTTTCGAATGAAGAACTTGCAAAACCGAGCCGAATCGAAACTCGAAACTCTAAAACACAGGCGCTTCAAACCATTAAAATAGATTTAACCCACAAAATATTACGGTTACGGAGCGTCCAGTTTTGAAATGTCTATGTTTTCAAGTTCATGGTTTCAGAATGTCTTGATCCTGGAGTTTTGATTCTAAAATGTCTGGTTGTGTGATTTTATAGCTTTTTTAGTGTTACAGTTTTTGAATTCGTTACTTTTTTGGTTCCCTAACGTCCCAAAGCCATTTCCAGTAGAATAAAAAACCGATACTAAATCTCCTCTAAAACCACCAGTTCTATTTTCCAGGCCCCGCCATACGCCTGTGTCTCCCTGGCCCCACTTATCCTCTATTCCTTGTGGAATCTCAAAAAGCAGCGTCAAATTCGAATTCAATCAATAACATTGAAAAAGGAATCCCAAGATGATCATATTCGAAAACTTCAGCTATCCTGGGGATAGTTCAGTTGCCATCTCTTCCACCTCCTTCTCCTTCCTTCGAAAAGCTAGTTTCTCTTCAAGATGCGAAAAGGTAGATAAGAACGTGGAAGAATGAAAAAGAAGGAGACGGTGTTCCGTGTCAATTTCTCTTCTTTTCTTGTCAAACAGCTTTTATGGTGGCTGTGATACAATTGAAAATTCCAAAGAGACTTTTTTATTCGGGAGTGGCTCTTTATATTGTGCTCCGGCTCATTTTGGTCGATTATGGAGCCGTCGCGTGAGTTTTTTCTTGGTTTTTGGGTATTTTTGAGTCATGGTTGAGGCTGAAATGATCTTATTAGGTTCTTGAAAACCTAGCCTTCTCCAATTTTCCGTAAGGTTCGACTTCCAATTTTTGGAGCGGATGCTCGTTTGTAAAACACAGAAAACCATTATTCTGAGCTTTTTACCCAGGGAATGTCTGGAAAAATGATACTAAGGTTCCAAGTCATTAGAATGTCCCAATCCATTTCCAGATCAAAACGGAAGCTGGAAGAGATCCCATTGGAATGTGATTCTGTGATTAATGGAACTGAAGATTCTCGAGCATTCTCACGAGCAGTTCAATGGGATTGGCATTTCAATTGGGTCGAAGATGAGATATTCAAGGCTAAGAATGTGTGAGTTTTAGTTTTTCTGAGTCGGGACCTAAAAATCCGTAAAAGAGTTACGATTTTTGTGAGGTCTTGTTTTGTACTTATGGGTCTGCAGGCTGCGCTTGTAAACTCTGTAATACAGTATTAAAAATGCAGAATGAGTACCCGTGAAAGACCTTGTAGCTCTTTGACATAACTTCTTGAGATTCAAATTTCAGATGCTCCGTAATTGAAAAGTATTTCAACTTTGCCAAGGAAGCACCAACCATTGAAGAGGCGGAGTACCCATTGGCTTATGGACTTGTGGTCTACAAAACTATTGTTCAGGTACACTCGGAAACTAAATTTTTTCTAGCCATCGCACAAAAATCAACGCATTCGACACTCTCCCGTCAGCTTACAAACCATTCTTCCAGGTCCTGATGCAACTCTCCCTCTTCTACCAACCTCAACACCTGTTCTGTATTACTGTAGACAATCAAAGTTCAGATCAGTACAAGGCTGTTATCGAGGCTCTACCAAAGTGTTTCCCGAATATGAAAGTATTTGTAAGTCACAGTTTTCTAAGGCTTCCAAGGCTCTCAAAGTTATTCAGATCGGAGAACCATCCAACTGGGGATCATTTGGAATATTGAATAATGTGTACACTTGTTTCAATTGGTTAGCACAATCAAAGCAAAAATGGGAGTACTATCAATACTTATCAGGAACTGACTTACCTATTCGGACTAATTTGGAGATGGTCAGGATATTCAAAGCATTGAATGGATCGATCAATACAGATGTGTCAACGTTCGAAGTGGATAGGTATAAGAATATGGAGGTGAGTTTGGAGAATTTGACTATAATTTTTTGTGGAGGGTAAGTAGCGGTGGCTGCGTACTTGGCGTCAAATTTCACGACAATCAATAAGTTATGTTCGCGAAATACATATTTTGAGGGCTCAAATCTGTAAAGCTTGACCTTGTTTTTAAGGAAAAATCTAAACAAAAGTTCAAGCCCAAAATCTTGAATGTCGTAATATATGATGTCGAGTCTGTAACCACCACAGTTAAAATACGATTACAGACATCTTGAATAGTTCCCAACCCGTTTTATAGATCCTCATCTTTAACATCGAATGTTTCCAGGGTGTCCTTCCTCCAATGCCAATCTACAAATCAAGTATGTCTGTGGTAGTTCCAAGAAACGCCTCCAACTACCTGGTATCGAGTCCCAGAGTCCAGAAACTGCTGAAGTATCTCTCGAAAACATGGATCCCAGATGAATCATTTTGGTCAACTGTGTCCGGATCGCCGGCTTGTAAGTTTTATTGTTAGGAACCTCTGGTTTATGTTGTTGGCTCCTTATTCAATTACTGTGTTTCTGGAGTTTGATACGAGTGCTCAATAAGCAATTCATTGGTTTCTAAGATTCAACTATATTATAATTTCAGGCTGATTCCAGTTTTTATTTCAAAATCAAAATTACATAGCAAACATATTATTATTATTATATTAGATTTTATAATTATTAGATTTCTTTTTCCAGTACTCCCTGTCCCCGGCTCTATCCGTGTCCGTGACATCCTCTGGCTCCGTAAGAACTTCAAACTGCGTCCCCCATTCGAAAACACAGTCAACTCAATAGGAACATCCTACATTGGAAGGTATCAAGTGTGGGGATGGCAGAAAGAATGCTTCGGTTTGTTCCCTATCTTCGCTTCCCATCTCATTCTCTCTTTTTTTCGATGAGATTCGTTCCGGAGATTTCATTTTTGTTTTCACTTATTTTCTATTCTTTGTATTCTTCGAATTTCAGGAAAAGTAAAAGACTACTCATGTCTTTTCGGTGTTGGAGATATCGAGGAGATCATGACAAGACCAGAATTGGTGGCTCATAAACTGTATCTGGATTTCCAACCGGCCGGGTTCATGTGCATGTTCAAGGTAAGCCAAAGCTTTGATACTCAACTACTTCTAATTATTTATGTTCAATTATTGATTTTAACCCCTAGTATTCCGGAATATTTGTTCCCTTTAATATGAGCCAGGAACCCTAAAGTAAACTGAAGATTTCCAGGAAATCCGTCGAAAAGCCCAAAGTCCAGACGCCGGAAAGTTCAGTGCAAAGAGTTATGCTGAAATGCCAACTGTGGAATTGTATCAAGGAAAGGCTATCACTCAGTTAACACATCCTCATTGGCTAGTTAGAGATTCCTTCTTCAATCCTTCACTTGAAGATTTTGATAAGGAAGTTTTGTGAATGTACCTGTTATTTACTTGCAGCGAACTCGAATAATCAGTTCCGCATGCAACGTAATTACAGGTTTTGTAGTATTTCTAGTACTGATTTTTGTCTCATTAGGTTACAGGTCTTTGCAATTGTTTATTCCGTGATCTTAATTAAAATTGCATTTTTCTAGAAATAAAAGCATTTTTGAAAGTTCTAGTAGATATTCTCATGCAGAAAAAAGCGTTGGGGGAAATGTCTGCAATCTTCCGTGACGGTGTCAGTTGCGGTGCTTGCAGACAAGGCATCAGACCTTACGACAATCCAGTTTCCACCAAATTACAGACAGTTTCGAAATAATATCCAGAGATCAGAAGATCTGTTCGTTGTGCATTCCAAACACAAATTTCCGGTGTCTTATGAATAAAACATACATCGGAACTCACATGAGTAATATGAAATTGGTCGGACCCTTGAAACTTGAGACATTCTTCTTCACTATTCTCCTTCACGAGTTCAGACCAAAACACTTTTTTTCAGGTGGTTTATATAAAATATTTCAACATTTTTTGTTTTTTTCTAGATCTGGAACTTCTTCCTATTTTTAATTATAGAATCTATATGTCCCACATTCATCAAAAATGAATTTTGTACATATTTTATCCTGGAACTTTTTTATTCCCTCTTTTCTTTTCCGTTTACTCAGCTTCGATCTTCGTTCGAAATTCAATGAGTTTTCTCCGCTTCGATCAAAATGTTCACATAGACAGAGAGAAAGAGAAAAAGGATGAATTTCGTATATTGACACACATACTTGAAAAGTCATATGAGGAGCATCATTGCTCCATTCGTTCAATTGAATTGATGGTAGGAGGGAAATAATAAAAACAGAGTCGAATTACCATTTTTTGTAAAGTGGAAGCATAAGAGTTCAGGCTACATAGAGGGCTTTTTGTTGATTTTTTAGGCAAGTTTCTGGAAAATCTAGGTTTGCTAATGATTGGTAGATAGGGTTGTATCAGAAAGTCTTGAAAATACCAAAATCAATGGGAAACCACGGGTTTAGGTTTTAAGAGATTTTTTTCGGGGCTTCCTCTGCTATAAGCCGCAGCAGTCACACGTGGAGTGCTCGCCTGCTGCGTAAGTGTTGCGCGCCTGCTGCTGAAAACTCAAATCAGTACTAAATTTTTGGAAGTTGCTGCATTACTGTTGCTGTGTTGCTGTTAGCCTGCTGCAAAAATTGAAAGATTTCGTAGTTGTTGCGCGAGTGCCGCATTGATGTTGCGGCCGGGAAGAACGGTTCCGGGTGTTTCTCTTCAAATTCGCTTTTTTGAAAACAGAAAAAGATAAATCGGAAGTTTTTCAAAGACAAAACGATATGTTTTGAAGTGAGAATCAAAACAAGGCTAAATTTGACTATTGAAAGTCGCTGTACACGTGAGCAGCACTCCTGCAACACTTACGCAGCAGGCGAGCACTCCACGTGTGACTGCTGCGGCTTATAGCAGAGTCAGTATAAAGGTACAGTACGCAGCCGAACTTTTTTAAAGTGGCATGGACTTGGTCCCGTGACGAAAAGTGACCGTTATTACTGCTAGAGTGGCAATTCGAAACGAGACTTCCCCGCAAAAGTCCATGCGGTTTTGTAAAACTTTTATAATAACAGGAAATCTTTTGTAGAGGCTGAGAGAAGTTTGAGGAGGCTCAGAACAGCTTGTAAAGGCTGATTATTGTGAAGGCTTAGAAAAAACTGTAGAGGATTTAAACAATTTGTAGAGGCTACGGAAGAACCATCCGGATAGTTTCATGAGATTGTCCAATTCTGAACTGTTCTGATAACCAGGATTTTGTGCATTTTTTCTTAAAATCTGCAAACAACAAAAACCTATCAACAAGTTCTTGTCCTATGTTTAACTCTTGGTTACAGTGCTCTTTCATTGAAGAAACACTGTTGCTCTAAAAAAATTTCTCAAAGAACATAACAAAAGTCCCTTCTAGGAACCTTCTTTTTCAAAAATCAAATAAATGACGATACTTGATTTTCTGATTTCTCACATTTTCTTTTTTCAAAAATTGTCTGTGAGAATATAATTTTTGAATTGTTATTCCTTCCTCTTCGTTTCTCTGAATGATGTACTTTTCTAATTTATTTTCTTGACTTTTTGGATTTCCCCCCCTCTAACAAGAGAGAGAAGAGATTGAAATTTGAGATTTATAAGAGGGTAGATCAAATGTCTTCTTCGAGAGAATGTTGATTAATTTCCTGTTTTTTTTTGGAGGAAGGATGCAAAAATGAGCATCATTTTTTGCTCTTTTTTATCCAATTAACCCCTTTCTCTTTTCATTGTTTGTCCAAAAGGATGGAAGGAAGAAGGGGCGGTGACAAACAAAACAAAACGTGTGAAGAAGGAGATGATGAAAGGGATATATTTTTGTGTGTTTCCTTTTTTACTCTTCCTTTCTTGACACTTGAAATAAGGGTTTCTTCCTCCTCTTCTCCTTGTTTTCTTGAGGTCTGGGGTACTGGTATTCACACCCACTCTGCAAGCTATAGTGATGTCTGGAATATAGGTTGGGGAACTTTTTGAAATTAATTCTTCTGAAGTTTATTGTGGTAATCGGACGCGGTTTCATAGTTTTCGAATACCAAATGCCTCGAATTTTCGAATTCCCGCCTAAATTGAAGAATCGAAAAGATTATGCGTTTTCCTAAGCGTTCCTCCTGAACTTTTGATAAATCCTTTTCTTTTCCTATATTATTTTTCTTTCTAATCCATACTAGATTCTAAATACTTGAGAAAATGTCTGAGCAAACATATAGTGTTTCCTCAAAGTACTGTAAACACATGTTCTTTTTTTAATTTTTTTATACAGTTTTCTTGTCTGGGAACGTGTGTTTTTCGATAAGTGAATTTTTAAACAATTTGATAAAAATGCTTCCTATTTCAAAATGAAAATGCTTGTTGTACATGAATTTTTGTTTAAAAAAAAGGGTGACCAGGTCTTCGACCAGAATTCCAGCTGAACACCGAGCGTGCTCGATCTGTACTGAGGTTTTCAATTTCACTAATAATTTTGTTGGAAATTCTGAAAAGAAAACAAAAGATACAGAGCAAAACCCACGGCTTGTTGATTGAGTTGACCAAAGCATACCGTGGAGAAGGACGTAATAGAATAATCAGATTTGACCATTAGAAAATTAAAAATGTCACAGTCTTTTAGTCTTAGTCTTTTCTTTTGTCTTTTTAATATAAGTCTTTTTAATATAAGTTTTTCAAAAAAAAAACCTTTTTCCAAATCTCGAATTGTCTAAAAATCATTAATTGCAGCATTTACCCAACCTCATTCCTCCAGTCTATCCTATCAAAAGTTCCTCAAAACATACAATTTTTCATTATTACCTTTTGCTCTTTTCATTGTTATTCTGCTCATATTGTAGCCTATAAAAGTCATTCAATTCTCTTATTCATTTTCCTCTTCCGGAAATCGAAAAGAAATAACTAGAAATTAGGGTGTCAAAATCAGCAAATTGAATTCTGGGTGTCACTACCTCCTTCCCAATTTTCTCCGCTTTCAGCATTCTTTTTTTTCTGGTGATCGTTCAGAATTTTTAATTCCAAAAAATTTGAAATCCAATACCAGAAGACAATTGAATTTGAATAATTCTTGAAATTACAGATCGAATTTCACAAAAATTTTAATAAAACTGACGTAAATACTCGGCGGAGTCTGATTACAAACTCAAGCCCTTTTTGTCATTTGAGGCTGGAAAATTGGTTTCTGTTTTCTTTTGTCTGCAATTTACATTTTTGTCTTTTCAGCTTGAATTCCAGCTGTTTTTTTCTCTTGGAAAAGTCAGACGAAACGAAAAAATTCATAAAGTTTCAGAAAAATGTATGAATTTTTAATGAAAAAACTCATTAATTATGTCTCCTTCCTCTCTCTCACGGGACCAATTTTTCAGTCTTCCAGAGATTTGTTTTATTTTTATTTCCGGTTTCATTCTGACCAATTAATTTTCTCAAGGAAAAGAGATTCCTCCTCCACAAATTTGTCATTTTTAATTGGAAACATCCTCTGTAAATTGGTTACAATTAGTCATCCAAAGGATGTAACATTTCTGAAAGCTCAGAACTCATAAAGATGGGCCTGATCTTAGAAAATCAGGTGTAGAAGTTTGGTCCCATGAGCTATTAATTGAGAAATATTTTCTTGGAATCAGAGCTGTGATGATTTTTAAAGAGCAGCATAAATGATTCATACTCGAGTATACTCACAAAAATTGTGCATCAAAACTCAGAAATTTGAAATGATAATGAAGTTTTTCAAGCTTCAATTATTTAACTTTCCACAGAAAATTAAGATAATTTTTAGAAATTCGAAACTAGAGGAATATGATGTTTTTAGAGTCTTTGATCAGGAAAAGCACCTCTAAACATCGTGATGTTTGTATGATTTTTCATCATTCTGAAAGCCGTTTACTCTTTCCGGAAGTCCTAAATCTAAACTGTTACTTTCCAATTGTTTTATAAGAGCTCTCAGCTTTGTAAGCTCTTCCTACTTTTTGGTTTTTCTTCTCAAAAACTCTAGCTGCATTGGTTTTTGGTTCTCCCAACTCTGCTGTTCACTCCTTTATAGTTACAGCTTTTCCTTTCATTTTTTGATAATTATATATTTTTTCTCAAAACTTTCAACCAACCCTCAACCTCATCATTCCCCTATTGTTCAACCACCTAGATCTCTGAAAATACATTTCAGTGCACCATAATTACGGACTAAGTTCAGACAGACAAAGCATTTGTTGCTAATCATAGTCTTCTTTTTTTCAATGACAAATCAGAAACTTTCGAAACTCTTCTTTTCAAAACTGATCATCCTTTCCCCTCACATGACGTTTCGTTTCTTTTCAAGTTGAAAACACTCTTTTAAAAATTCATGAGAAGTCCCAAAAGTTTCTCTCTCCTGGTGGGTGATGACATTCTGCTCTGCACTGGTTTCGGATTTTTTGAGTAGAAAAATTATCGAGAGAGCGACAAATTCAAAAAAGGGTCTGCATAAATTTGCAAGAGTGACTATACGATCCATAAATTATTCTATATTGCAAGATTTTTATGTGTCTGGTGTTCTGATTTGTCATAACTTTCTGAACTTCTATTTTTGGGAACTAGACTTTTGTTGGAACAAGTAGAGTTCTGCATGAATGTAAGACCAGATCATAAATTGAGTATGCTGCAATAAAATCCGTCAGGAGCTCTGATCTACGACAGAGAATACTAAAACATTTTTAGGTTGGATTTTCATTTTCCCAATCATTTGGATTCTGATTTTTTGGCAGAATCTTCTCTCTGTTCACCCGGTTAATATAATCAAGGCATAAAAAAAACCGCGCCTTCAAAACGCTTTCTCAATTTCTAACTCTCTACTATTCCAAAAATCACCTCGCTAATGAACCTAGACTAGAAATTATGAGTGGATCATAAAATCGGCTTTTCCTTCTCCACGAGCTTGCATAGTTTTGCAAGGCTATGCGATCTATAAATTATTCCAATTTGCAATGAAACCTGTCAACCTCTTTCTAATTCTAAAACTCCGCCTCCTCGCACAATCGTAATGTTTTTTTTCTTTAATTCATCCTCATCCTGAGCCACTCCTTGCATCTTCTAGAAATCTAGAACATTTTGATCCTTTCCTCTTTCTCTTCCGATTTCTTCTTACGGCCATACTTTGATTTCAGAATGGAATCTACCAACACCTCCTTCTCCCCTATTTCAATATGTGCCACAGATGATCAAATGATTCTTCAAACATCTCTCCTTCTACGGGTTAATGTAGTTCTAATGACTACTGTAGCCATTGTCACATTTATCTTGACCTACAAGGCTTTATTCATTCTCAAACAACGTGTAATTTTTCACAAGTCAACCAAGATTCTGCTCTATATTAGTCTGGTTTTTGTCAATGTTCACGAAGTGATCTTTATGGTTATTCAGGTAACTTTTTACACAATTTAGTCTGAAATCTTGCTCAAAAAAAAAAGGCTATCGAAGTCTTGGGTGCCATCAGAGATTCACTTAGAATTTTCAGTGCGTGGCCTTTATGAGAAGTTTCACATTGAACGACAAACCATGTGAGATAATGAGGACTACTCTGGAGTGTCGGTTCAAAAACCATGTTTTGATTTTTGGAATAGCTGGAATGAATTTCAATCAGTTTGGGTTGACAATTGACAGGTACTATCACTTGAATAGAACTATTTAGGAGAGTGAGGAGATTTTTCAGGTTGCTAGCAACAATAATCCCGCAGACCTATTCAAATTTGGGTTCTCTTCCAGGAGTATTGATATCGATTCTTGTGGTAAGTTTGGATTCAGTAGGACCTGTAACCCCAGAACTATATGTTCAGAGCAGCATAGTTCAAATGCCTTTATAGATATCAAAAAGTTTTCAATTGATGAAATGTTTGAAATGTATTGATGAATATTTCTTCAGTTGACCATATTCTTGTAAGTTCAAAGCCAATTGAGATGTGCTGCTCTGAACGTGTAGTGCTTTTATTATAAGTAAAAAATCCAAAAATCTGACTCTAATTCCCCTCAATTTTCAGATCGGTTCCAGCATCGCCGCCCCCCTTATCATTGCAATTGGTGATCCATACGATGACATTGTCCCCAATTGTTTTTTCTTCCCTGAACACTCTGCTCCACGTGCCAATGTCTTTTTGATCATTCTCAGTGCCCTGGTTATCGTCAGCATCTTTTTCAACTTTATTATCATTTTTGTGAACAAGAAACTTGAGAAGGGGTTAGTCATCTTCATAGAGAACTTTCATCACTTATAGTTTTCCAGAACTCGTTACTACGTCATCCAGAGATATCAAAAACGAGAGGCATTGATCTCCACTAGAATAATTGTCTATATTGCCGCTTCTCAATTTTTGGGATTAGCATTGTATTCGACGATTGTGCTGACATTGAGATTGCATAAGTCAATGATTCCAGTGACAATGTATCATAATATTGTGTGGTGGGCATATGTAAGTGAACACCTGTAATAGAAGAGCAAGTCTATTAGAGTTACCTATTTTCAGACGGTCCCATTTGCCGCTGTTGCCCTTCCAGCTCTTCTAATCCATCGGATCAATCAAGTGGGATCTAATAGAAAACGTGTTATAAATCGGATAACTGCCAAGGTCGAAACTCAGGAGGAACATATGAAATCACTGAAAGAGCTGTGGGGATGATACATTATTTTTTTGTATATTTATGTGAAGTTTTATTTCCAATTTTAAAAATGTATAATAAACATTTTTTAAAATCCACTTTTGGCAAAAAGACGGGCAGTGTTCTCCAGAGTTATATCCATAAGAATCATTACAGAAATTACAGGAGAGACTAAACAGATTGCTCAAAAATTCTGCAAGAAAAGTTTTTTCATGCTCTACCACCTTCAATCTCAATATCAACTTCAGCGTCAACAAGAGTAATTTGTTTCTTTCTAATGTTGAAAACAGTGGATACTCTGAGGCGATCTAAAGCATGCATTCCAATGATATTCGCATGCTCAAACTCTGATCCAACTTTCGAGACATAAACATTGATAGGGCAAGCTGACTTCTGAAAAATAAAAAGTTCGAGATTACAACAATTACGTAAGGACCTACCTGAATCTGAAAGGAATACAATGTTTCTTTGACATTTCCTTTCCCGAAAAACGCTTCGAGTGTCTTAACGGAAAGACAAGTATATACAGAAGTTGTATCCAAAAAACACCACACATTGAGAGTTTTTGATTCTGGATTGTGGAATTCACGGAAAACCAGCGGTACTGCCAGACGCATACTGGGACCGTACACTCTTCCAGTCACTGGAAATGGTCGGGATGGAATTTCAGCTTCACTCAAGTGCTCAATGTCATCGAAACTGAGCTGAAACAAATTTCGTTTTACTGTTTTTTATCAAGACCAAAAACTTACATCTATATACACCTGTTCATTAATATCCTTCAATGAAACGTTATACTCCGAAAAAGGTCTCGGTATATAAGCTTCCTGCTCATCATACTTTCTGTAAACCTCCTCGATTACACGTTGTATTCTCAACTCTTCATCCGTTTTTGGGTCCATCCTGTAAAGTAAGGTTTTTAGGCGGGGTGAGCGTGAAAGAAATTTGAATGAAATTGAGTATCTCAATCAGTTATTGTCTGTTTTTGACACTAAATGAAAAATAAAAAACTTCAAATAGCAAAAAAAAATCGTGTTAGCAAAAGGATAAAAGGAAAAAGAGGTGAGACCCATATGTCGTAGAACATGTAATGTATGTCTTTAGGACAGTAATGAATGGTGGAGAAGAGGGAGACTGTAGAGGAACACCTGGTGGACCAGAAGACTCTCGAATGTTCTTGATGATTCTATGCAGGAGGCAAACATGGATGATTTGAAAGGCACGGCCTGACGAAACCATTTCAGCGTGTTCAAATAGATCATTTTATGTAATACTCAGAGAGAGGTTGTGGGATTCCGTCGGAAAAGTTTCGGAAAGCGGCGCATCGTAGTGTATGGTTTTTAACAGAGTTCACGATTTTATTCAAATTGCACTGAACAAAAATCTAGGATTTTAATGGCCCCTAATCCACGAAAACCACGTTTTCATCTGGATCACGGGTGTAAAATCCTAGATTTTTGTTCAGTACAATTTGAATAAAAGCGTGAACTCTGCTAAAAACCATACATTACGATGCTCCGCTTTCCGAAACTTTTCCGACGGAATCCCACAACCTCTCTCTGAGTATTACATAAAAAGATCTATTTGAACACGCTGAAATTGAAAAAATAATAGTCTCGATAGCTCTTCATTACGTAGTTTTGAGATAATGCTTGTTGAAAACATCTGATTTCATCTGACTTTGAAAAAATCGTTGCGATTTTTCCCTAGTAATTTCGAGTTTTTCGTTACTCGAAAACGTGTTATTATTGCATAAATTGAATAATACAGTAATATTGTCCATCTTGATGGGACCTTCCGAATAACATTTGTTAGAGAAAGAGCTGAACAAACATTCCTATTTGCCGCTTTTGTTCTTCCAGCACTTCTCCTACTTCATAATCACTGAAAGGGATCTGAGGTTGAGCTCCTCACAAATTAGCTTGTGTATACTTATGTAAAGTTTTATTCCAATTTTCAAATTTAATAAAGTACATAAAAACCCGTATTCAAAAATTATAAAAGCATTTCCGACAGATTCTTCAATTCCAAAAAGTGTCTACTTATTCCTTCTAAAAAGCCTTTTTACTCCGTGAACAATATGATGTTGAACTGATAACAAGGCTGGAATAATGATTAAACCATGGATTAGAGATAAAGAGACACAGAGGGTCAGAGAAAGAGCGAACATTTTAGCCATATAAAGCTCCATGAATCCAAGTGGAAGAGCACAGAAATCAGTGGAAACTCCGGCTTGGATGACTGGGAACCCGACGCTGGCAAGGGCAAATGTGAGATTTGTTTCGAAAGAATTTGGGGTGGAAAGCGAGGATTCAGATGAGGATGAAGAGGATGTAGAATGAACGGAGACATCGGAGACTTGATGAGGAGATGGTTGGGAGTGGGAGATAGCATGGTTCTTAGCTTCTGGAAAAAGATAAGTTTGAGCAATGGATGCCTCCAAATACTATTCAGAAAACTCACTAGCTGCATAAAAATGGAAAGCGACATGTGCCGGAATATCCACAGAGAATCCAATGCACATGATAGCAATCGACATGATAACTGGATCCAAAGTGACACCGAGAAGAGAAAGGTATCCGAATACTCCAACAGAAGTAACAAGGATCGCTACGGAGACAATAAGTACGGTGAGGATATCCGAAATGAACAGGAAGCAGACCAAAGAGACAAAGATGAATGTGGCAAGAGTGGTTTGCCAAGTGACCGTTGGGATTGACTGGAAATTGATCGTTTAATTGGGAGAATATAAGGGAGATTTCATAAGAATCTAGCCAAGGCAATAGGACTTGGGTCAACAGTTTTGGCTGTGCTTATACAGAGTCTCTCAAAATTCTGTAATAGAGACCGATCCTGTAGAGGATCTGCATGTTCAGAGCAGCATATCTCAATTGGCGTTAGAGTTATACAAAAGTGTTCAACTAATAAAACAATCAAATTGATTTGATAAACATTTCTTTTGTTGATCACTTTTTGATAGCTTCAACGGCAACCGAGATATACCGCTTTAAACAAACTATACTGGTCACAGGGTCTACGGTATCATTCAAAAACACTTGCGAATTGTCGTAAAATATGATGTCAAGCCTGCATTCACTGCAACTAGCACCACCACGTCAATTTACACACTCCTATCTCTGAACTCACATCAATCATATCCAGGAAGAAAGCGTCCTCGGTGAAGACTGTAGCATTGAAGTCCCTGTAAATTTCAGATCATATTTTTATCCCTTATTCCCCTCTCTTACTTCTGAAACTCCTCCACAGCTCCTCTCCAACTCTTCAGAAGCAGTCCTCTCTTATTCCAATCCTTCAAATCCTGACCATGGAATCCGGTGGTGAACATGAACTTGGTCACGTTTTGTGGGTGGGATCTGGAAGTAATTTTTGAATTTCAATACAGGATTCTAATGCTGACACTCACTGATTATCAAATCTCAAGAATCCTCTCCAATACGAGAATTCCGGCCACTCAAGGAACTGCTCAATGTCACTTTTCTCAGGGGCAGCGTTGTCTTCCTCAACGTCCATTTCGATTTCTTCGGCGAAAGAGGAACGATATTGAACGTAGTCACTGGAAAATAAGATTTGATTGGAATCACAGGGGAGAAAACTCACTCCAAGAAGAACTTTGTGCTCGGCGCCCCAATTGCATTCGGCATATGCTCCAACTTCTCCTTCAACTCCACTAATCTCTCCACATTCGTATCATTTGTCAAGTCTCCAGGATTATTCTGCCCCTTCCCCTAAATCGCGTAAGAGTCGCCTTGCGCATTTGTGGGCGGAGCCTAATGTTGAAAAAAAATGTCCAACAAAAGTGTCACGCTCAGAACTGCATTAATAACTCGGCTTGGAACAGAGATATCGCTTAGAAATTTTTTGGGGCCATTGGAAAAGTCTGTCCGCCGGTGGCCACCAAAAGGGGTTGTGATTGGAGCTATTGCAGCCCGTCTATGAGCTCCGGAATGAAAAGTGTTCTTTTCAACGCGCGCCTTTGTACTGAGGGTTTCGGGGTTTTTCGCTTCTAACTCGGCCAGTTTTTGAGATTTTGACTTCTGCTTCAAAACTTAGATTAAGCATAAAATTCTCTAAATCGTAGTCGAAACGCCATCTGAAAATATTGAGTTTGAGCTTTGAAAACGATAAAAGAGTGAATCACCAAAAATGGCCATTTTTTGGGTATTTTTTGTACTTTCCTTCCCAAATCTCGGGTTGGGAAAGTCGTATCGGTCTGAATTTTCGTTTCTTGGGGTATTTTGTGCTCTTGAACACGTAGGAGTTATGAACGCAGCTCTATATATCACCCTTCTTCCGAAAATTTCGAAAGGAAGAGAAAAAATGACAAAAAACCCGTCTCTCCCCTCTTTTCCGCCACCTTATTTTTTGAAGTTTTTGAGACGGATTTTTCGCGAAAACCAGAGTTGTAATGACACTTTTTTGTAGAGGAGAAAATTCTCTATCGATTGGTATAAATTTCATGTGGGGTCTCAGTTGAAAAATTTCGCGAAAATCTCAAAAAACGAAAATTTTGTGCTGAGGAAATCGTTTGAGATCGAGAAAAATCTGATTTTTCCACTAAAACTTTTTTATTTTTATGATAAAACATCATTTCAAACCGATATCTAATGGATGGCCGAAACAAAATTTCGATAGGATAAGTATTGGCGAAGTTAGTTTTATTTCTCGATCGAACCCATCCGCACAAGTGTAACACTCTGCAGCCGCAGGCCCCTTGCACACCACTCACGGTGTCAACAGTGTTCATCTACTTGAGGGCAGCATGAGTAGCCTCCCATGTGCGGCCGAATGGCGCAGTGGGCAGTGAAGATGGCTATGAAATGACAGGTCGGGGTTCAAACCCCTGAAGTGCTATCATTTTTGTTTTTTTTTGGAAACATATTTGAGTTCATTTTGATTCGAAATTATGACTTTTTCTATTGATGGTTTCGAATTCGATTTGAGTTGAATTCAACAAGCTCACAATCAGTCGAGCGCTCATTTTAGATAACGGCTGAAAACACGGCGCAGCCGTGTTTCTTAAGCGGCGAAGCCGCGTCTCTTACGCGGCGCAGCCGCGTCTAGCAATTCGAGCCGAAGGCGAGAATTGCTAGTCACCACAACATGAACAGGAGTGTAGTAAGGGACCACTTCATTTGTTCTCATATTGTCCATGTAAAGCATTGGGGAGTCCTTCAAGAAGAACTTGCTCGGTCTCAATTCCACGTGTAGACGAGTGAGTCCAAGAACAGCAAATCCAATGAAAATGCACCAACACAAAACGATCCCAGTCGAGACGAAGATGTTGGAGATGGCGGATACGTACCATTTCAAGAATCGACCGACGACATTTGACATTTTATTTTGGATTCTCTTTGTTTTTTCACTGACTCCTTCAGTGTTCTTGGTGTCTGCTAGAAGAGTCATACAGGCAGTATAAAAGGTAGCTTGATAGAACATATCCATGAAGATGGCAGCTGCATTTCCATAGCAGAATACACGGATTTCAGGAGGAGAGGTGATAGCTCCGATGGTGAAAGCGAGCATGTTGGTGAGGGCGGAGATAGTGATAGCTGGGCCAGTTTCAACGAGTACCTTTAATGAAAGGGAATGTTACGAAGTACGGAAATTGACAAAATTCGTCATAAGTTCAGGCTGTCAGGTATTCAAACAGTTATATCTCAATTTGCAGGGTTGATACAATGAAGTTGTCAAGTAAGAAGTTTAAGTTTCTACAAATTTACACAAATTTGCAGTTGGAAATGTTTTTCTAACTCTACTGGTTCTTGAGATATGTGCCTTTCAAGATGGAGAGCAAGAAAGACACAAAACTCTCCAACTAATATGCTTTCAAAACGGCATATCTCATTCATTTGAAGAGATAACAAAAAACTGTCAACTACAAGTTGTAGATCTTACAATTTTACACATAATTGCAGTGCTTTTTCTTTTCTCTGCGTCTCTCACTTTCACTCTATGTCTTCTTGTTTCCAGCTACCCCAAAACCCACCTCTCCCATCATATGCTCCCTCATTGGTTTATCCAACGGCGCCGTCCTCCACGACTCCAATCTATTCCAGGCGTGAAGCATCAAAAAGCTATCATCCACAGAAATAGCCAAGACCAAAAACGGTGTGATACACATGATTGGACTGAAAGTGACTCCGCAGAAAAAGAGAGTTCCCATTGCTGTTCCACAAGCCATGAATGGGGTGACACAGGCGATGATCGAGAGTGCCACTTTATTGAAGGTAGCGTTTTGAGAGTAGAGGTAGACAGCACTGAACATGGTGGTGATTGTGCAGAAGACCGACATGATGACGAATCCAACGACAAGGAATGGTTGGAGGGAGAGACCGGCACGGACGATTTCTGGAAAATGATGAGTGTGTTGTTTGGTTCTGTGAAGGTATGAATCCTATAATTGTCGTCTGATCTGATGCCGAGTCTGCAAACACCTACGACATCATCACGTCAGATTACAGAAGCTCTTCCCTTCCCACTAACCACTCTCCACAACGGTCTGTGACATGACATCGACAATGATGACATCACTGGAATATTCTTTTGCGAAATGATCCCTGACTCGTAATTCCCACTGCTTCACACCCTTTGTCGTCCAATCCGGATAACGTTCCGCTCGGAAGTAAAGAACAATCAAGTTTGACGAATTCAAGTGTTTCCCGTCTGGTGACATGGATATTCCGAAGAAATTTGGCTGAAGATGATTAATGAGATAACAAATGGGGAAAAACTTACAATCAAACTGAATTTTCTGCCGAAAAAGTTGGATGTTGGATAGGATAGATCGATTCTTTTGGAGATTCCATCCGTGCCATTCTTTCCGAGGATTTGCAGGCCGTTCTGTAAAAAAAATGAAAAAATGTTTACCCCAGGAGAATCGTTTCACTCACATAATACTGCCTAACTGGCTCATTAGCCTGACAGAATCCTCTACAAAACTGATTGAAGTTCTTCTCCACTCCAGAAACATTCATTTTGAAGTTGGTGGAGATGAAATCAGAGACTTTTACAACTTCTTTCAGCCGCTGTTCCTCTAGTAGGGATCCATTCTCTTTCTTCGATCTGATTAGGATGGCCATTGTGATTCCAGGACCATCAGAATCTAAGAATTCTTGGAAGGTTTTGAACTCGTGGCGAGACATGGAGTCATCGGAGGCGTATCCATCGATGGCACTTACTTTTCTGGAAATGTGGATTTTAGAGAAATTTAACTCAGTTGGATACGTAATGTCTAGCGCTTTCTTGTTTCTATTACTGGACTGTGATTTCCCCACTTGCAGTTCTAATCGTTTAAAGTTGTTAGTACTGAAAAGATGCAATTTTGCGTCAGCGTGTTTGTATTTGTAATACAGTAACCTACGATCCGCAAGCACCGTGCGTTGCAACGCGTTGACGCAAAAATGCACTGAAAAACCCCGTAGCCCTCCTATCCTACCACCTTTCAAAGGTTTACACATGGCTTCGAAATAGAAAGTTTCATTTGATTTTTCGAAATGAAGTTTTAGGACTTTTAGTCGCATGATCGTTCAGAAAAAAATCTGGTTCTCTAATTCTAACGAAACTCTTCAGGAAAACGTCCAGCCCCCTCCCAAAAGATTTCAACTCACTCTGTCATTGCTAACTTGATACTCATCACTGCGGATAATGTCAAACATAAAACAATTGTTAGAACTGGATATCGGGCTACTGTAGACCCAATTTTATAACTGAGAGCATTCCATATCCTCGTCACTCGGGACGTTTCGTTTTTATGCCCCATCTTCTGTTTTTTTTGTGATCTGGAATTTATTTTTTTGTTGATTTTTTCTTCAAAAGAACAGCGAAACAAAGTATGAAGGAGAAATCAGAAAACTAGATAACCGGTTTTCAAAAAAAGAATTCAATAAAACATTGAAATCTTGGAATTGAGAATGAGGTAATTGAGAATTCTGATTCTTGTAAAAATCTCACTTTTCACATAAAAATCGAAGAAAATATCAACAAAAAACATTGAAAACAAACAAATTTTCGTCTTAAAATTCTAGAAGATCATCTCCCTTTTAAACGAAATTCCTCCCACTTTTTCTATCGTTTTTACAAAAAAAAAGAAGAATTTGTTCCATTTTTTGACAGGTTGAAGGACACACTTTGACACGGGAAAAGTAGCCAATTGTAGCCGTTTTGTTGAGAAAAATGGTTTAAAGACAATAAAAATGGGCGGTACGGAACTTGAGTCATAGTTTCTTTCGAAAAAAAAGTTTAGAGTTTGATCTAATCAATTAGGAAAAAGAACTTCAGACAGAAAAAAGGTGCTCTAATGCGAATTCGACGAATTTTAAGGACAAATGTGAGGGGAAGGATGAAGTTCTCGAAAGACAATAGGTGATCAAAAATTAATGAATCAAGGTCAAATTACGACGTCACAAGGGGTCAAATGGAGGTGGGTTTAGGGAAGTTCTGAGGAATTTTTGATGGCGTTTGGATGAAAATACTTTTGAAGAACAGATAGTTTTTGATAGAATGATAAACAAGAAAAGCAGATGATGTCATGGGAACTAGCTGTTCTGAAACTGTTACTGTTGTTAGAAGATCATAGCTGAAACTGAAATAAAAGCTTCAAAAAACAAGTGAACTCTGACAGTTTTGTTAAAATTCTAACCTTGACTGATCTCAAAAGAGATAGGATATGAATGAAAATTCAATTTTCCTCTATGGGCACACCGAGCAGCCTTGAGGAACTAATAAAAACTCGTCAAAAATTGAAGTACCTTCAATACAAGGACGTACCAACAGTGGTAAAGCTTGGGACGCATGAAAAAAAGGACCAACCTAATGATAACATTTCGGATTCGGGAAAAAAATTCAGGATTCCTGAGACGAATCAAAAATATGCTTCCGGAGAGATCTTAGAAAAAATCTTGGATTTCCAGCCCAAATCAACTGATTTTCTCTTTAAAGCGACTTAACTCGACTGAAAATTGTTAGCGGTTTTTAAAATTCTTTGGAGTATCTATCCAGACTGATATGAACTTCTAGTGAGTTTATCAGTCAATTCTAGAAAACGTTTAGTTGGGTTTTCTTTGATCAGAGTAAAAAATAACGTAACAGAATTCCAAATAAAGGAAAAACCAAAAAAATTAAAACATCAGTGTCTCAAACATTTTTGTTCAATTTGAAAATATATGAAAACATTCTGCAAAATTTCCAGCATTAAAGAACAATTTTCAGAAATGTTTACTCAATAATTGGGCAACTTGAAAGTGCAATATTCCAGTTAATGCCCAAAAACTAATTCAAATTGAACAGAAAAAGAACGAGAATCTAAAATTCAACAACCGCAACTATTCCCTTATATACCATGTTTTCAGGAACATGCAAGTCACCAAAAAAACTACAGGTTCATCCATTAAAAATAGTACTATCTTTTCGAGTGATAGTGTGTAAAATTGAACGAAATTGCCTGAGAATCTCGGTGACCTTACACAAAAATGTAGTAAGAAATGACCGTCTCTTCCCCCTCCTCTCCTTCAATGAAAATTCGTCGAACAACAACCATCACCCACTAAAAAACGAAACGAATTTCGAGAGAATCAGAAATGGTAAGAAATAGTATGGGATCAGTGGAGACGTAGACACCAACATTTTTTGTTTTCTATTTATGTCAAGTTTAAGTTTAAAGGGGGAAGAAAAATTGGAGGGAAAGATGCGCGTGTGTGTCCTGATGGAGACTACAAATGGTCAGACTGTTTTTGTGTTTTCTGGTACAAGGATAGGGAAAAAGGATACTGGTAGTTTGGAAACTGTTTTAGGAGGAAGAACAAATAAATACAAGAAATCATGTCAGATGACCAGAAGGGGTGACGAATTCAGCGAAGGAGAGAGGTCAGTTGTCTAGATTGTTTTGGATTGGAAGAAGAATGAAAAGAAGGAATGGATTTGCATATTCACATTTAGTTGTTTTCTTTGGAAAGAATGGAAAACCGGGAAGAGATCAACAACATTTTCTGTGAACTTTGGGAAGACAGACCCTTGGATACAGTAAATAATTTTTCAGAGCAGGTGGTCAACTAGAATAACTTTCATTAAAACAATTTGAACAGTTGAAAACATAAAAACTGTTTGATGCTACATTTTCAAAGATGTCCAGATTTCGTATTTAAATTATTGTAGATTACTTCAGGAGTCAGAGATGAAAAGCGCTATCCACATTTTGTGAAAAACCGTCCTGAAGCGCCGTACGCCTTAGACCGCTCGGCCATCGGGGCGGCCAGTCTGAAAAAAGTGTGTCTCTGAGAAAAGGTTATATGGTCGCTGTTTGCCCGCTAAGGAGGTCCCTTCTCATTCCCGCAACCTTTTCTCAGAGACGCACATTATTCAGACTCGCCGCCCCGATGGCCGAGTGGTTAAGGCGTGAGGCGTTTGTCGGTCTCATTGGGTAACCAGTCGCGGGTTCGAATCCCGCTCGGCGCAAAGTTTTTTGTTTTTTTTTTGGCTTTTTCGTTGGTTTATTTTTTGCCTGAAAACTATGTGCCGAAGCGCCGTAGGCGCGCTCTTCACAACTTTTGCTGTACCAGAGAAGAAATTCAATAATTCTGACGAGCCCCTCCCCCTTCTTCCTCAAAAGCTTTCACGTTTTAATTAATTTCCACGTGACATGCCCCGCCCCCTTTTGTTGTTTACAGTTTGACCTTGCCACGTGGCACTGTCGATGTGGCTTTTTTCGAATCAAAAATCAATCAGTTCCAACAACGAATCGCCTGGCGAATCAACCAAATCTTCTCTTCTGAAGCAAAAGAAAACTCAATCAAATGATGATCATGATGAAGAACATCCTTCTCATATTCGTGCTCCTTCTGGTCCTCCACCTCATCAACTGCGATGAAGACGGGACGAGTTGTGTTGGCGAGGATGTCAAGGATCTTCCAGAAACTTGCCTCAGCATCGACACGAGGCCACTGAGGATCAATGGCAATGTAGAGGGTGAGTAAGGGGGGGGGGGGAGAAATTAGAGGAATTTCGGAGAGCCACGTGGCATAATCTCAATTTCCACGTCTTCAAATATTCATGAATTCTCCTTCACAATTTTTTTTTTCAGACTAGGTGCTGCGGTCTAAGCTCAAGATGATCACGAAGATCACATCGGGAGTGGAGGTGACGGAGACCCAGATCGAAACCTTCGACTTCCTGCCGAATGTCATCATCCTCACAAGCAACGAAGGACCCGCCCTCAAATTCCATCGGAACAAGAAGCTCGCCAGAATGCAATTCCCGAAGTTGGAGCAGTTGAAGGGAAAAGAAGAGGCAATTCTCTTCGATCACGATCAATTCCCGACACTGGCCACGCAGAATAAGAAGGGGTGAGTTGAATTCGAATTTTTATTCGATCTTGAAAATTAAATTATTTTTTCCAGACTGGCGGAGCTCATGCGTCTGAGGGAGGTGGCAAAGAAGACGGCTGGAAGCGAAGGGAAGGTCACCTGCAACAACTTCCTGAAGGTCATCAAGAACGAGCCGCCTCAAGGATCCAACATCAACAAGGTTTTGGTGGCTCTCTCGATCTTCTTCGGCGGCATCATTGTGGCCTGCTTACTCTCATACGCCTATGAAAGATGGTGTAAGGCGAAGAAGGACGTGGAGAAGAAGAAGGACAAGCAGAAGAAGTCAACCAAGATGCCAGTCCAGGAGAACCCCAAGAATAAGTAAAGATCCATCATGATCTCTTTTTTCAATTTATTTTTCATTTTATTTTTCAAAGTGTTTGAAATGAAGTTTTGTTTGTTCAATTGAACTGTTTTTGTCTGAAAACATAGGGTGTCACAGAAAGAAAGACGCAAAAAACTATATTTCCTCTCTCCACATGTCTTTAGCTGCTCTTATGGCGTAGTAGCTATCGCTGTTGTTTTCAAATTTTTCATCGCGGGTTCAATTCCGCATGGTGGAAATTCATTTTTTCTTTTGATTTACTCAGTCAATTACAGAATGCTGGAAAACGTGGTCGAACTATATTTCATGATCAGGGAGTTCTTCGAAAAAGGATACTCTGGTGTTTTTTGGAAAACTATTTGGAAAATTGAATTTCAAAAGTTTGGAATTCCTGAGTGAAAATACTTACAGCAAACTGAGTTTCAAAGAGAAACGCACAACAACATGTATGTCTTTTCTCCACGATGTTCTGCTACACCTATGGTTAAGTGGTTACCGCCCTGATTTTGTAAATTTTCATCGCGGGTTCAATTCCACCTGGTGGCAAATCATTTTATTTTTTTTCATTTTTTAGCAATGATGATAAAAATGTTGCAAAATATAAATCATTCATTTTAGACAATTTCTTCCCTTAGAAACTTGTCTATTATTAGTTTTTTACGAGTTTTCCTGGTTTTGGGAGGCAGGCATTTTCTGATGTTGTGCCTTCAATATTTTTTTTTTGAATGAAAGTTTGTAAATAGGTTGTTACATTTGTTTCTGTAAGATTGTTTATTCTTGTGATATTCAGATGAATATTCACTTGGAGCTCTTTTTTTCCCGTGCTCTCTTTTTTTTGTTCCACACGTCCTTCATTCAAAAGTTCATTTGTATCATTTCTCAATTTCCCTTCTTCTCAACAAATAAACGATGAAACAATCTTCATTAGTCACACTGTTCACTATTTTTGTCACTTCATTTGCATCGAATTCCACGAAATGCCAAAAATCTTCGTTCCAATTGACATATTCAGAAGACAAAAAAGCGTTTCATTCACGACATTTTCATATTTTCTATGAGCGTGGGTTCAAAGTGAGTTTTTAGTTTTCAATGGAAAACTGGAAAGTTGGATTTTTTAAGTCTTTGGCTGAAAATCTGGAATGTCAACTCATCGATACAGTCAAGAAAGTAACCGTGGAAGAAATCGAAGGAAACACGTTGGCAAAGATTTGTGAATCGAAAGTGTACGCGTCAAAACTGGAGGATAAAACCAAGCAGAGAAACTATATGACAACAATAACCAGGCAACAAACGGTATCTATACTCTTTCTCCTAAATTTATTTTCTTTTTTCCAGTATTCCGAAGAAGACGTTCAATGTGACGCTATGAATCAGTTCAATTTAATGCAGACACCTAAAAAGAAATGGGCGGTGCTTATACGTGGATTGGCCACTGAAATCTTGTTACCAGTTAGCTCTAAAAATGGAGTTTTCACGAAAGATGGTCTGGATTTTGCGTTGAATTCTTTATTCTTCGCTACAGGCTACGCTTTTGGAGATTCCACGTTCAAGTCGCTTGGTGGTGAAGGTGGTGTCAAAGGGGTAATCTCTCAGTATTTTCTTTTAGAATTACGAATTATTTTCCAGAAACTTTTATATATCACTGCAATTGTTTTTATTATTGTTGTCTTTGTCGCTATGTTCGCTTTGGTTACACTGGTGGTTTTATATTTTATGAAACGAAATGCTGAAATTAAGAAACGAGAAAACGAGAAGAGTAAATTGTTGCGGAATCCGGCGAACAACACTGATAG
Source organism: Caenorhabditis brenneri (assembly GCA_000143925.2). NCBI lineage: Eukaryota > Metazoa > Nematoda > Chromadorea > Rhabditida > Rhabditidae > Caenorhabditis > Caenorhabditis brenneri. Next base: position 555,756 of record GL379806.1, read on the forward strand.
TGATACTCCTGTTGAGATTGTTTATGATAATTCTCCAGAAAATAATTCTTGAGATTTATTTGATAAATAAAGTTTTTATTTCAGATAAATCAGCGAATTTCGAGTTGGCTTTCGAAGCTTTTCTGATTTTTAATAAATCAAAATACCGTAATCCTTTAAAGGGGCATCGATATGAACAAGTAGCGGGTCTCGAAACGCTTCAAGTTTTCCCTCTGGAAATGGGCCGCGCAAACGATATTTTCACTTTGTTTCGATGGTTTTCCGAGAGATTTGCACTGAATTTTTCGTTTTTCGTCTTTTTTTCGATTTTTCAGCATTAAACTGATTGCCAATCACCATCATATTCGATCAAATTGCATCTTTCTCCTATTTTCCCTCTTTCCGAACAATAGAACAATTCTGAATTTTCAGAATGGACCCCGACGCACACCTGCTTCCGATCTCAAATTTGTCTCGATCTGGCAGTATCGAATTCAAAGATGCCGTCATCAACGAGAAATGGGTGCACTCAGCGAATCGAAGAAAAGGTCATTTGACACCAAAAGCTGTAAGTTAACATTTTCCTCTGAATCTTCGGAATTTTGTTGAAAAATCGATTGTTTTAGCCCGAACAAAAGCGCGGATGGTTCGGCGGACGAAAATCGGAAGAGGAGCTGTTGATGGAGCGTGTCGAGCAGCATGAGCTCGAGGAACTACAAACATTCATCGCCCAGAAGCTGTTCCGTGTCGATGGAATTCTGTGTGACGAGCAGACACGTATCATGCTTGTTGAGAAGCTAATGAACGCCAAAGAATATCCGACGATTTCACACGATGAGCTTGTTCATAGATACGGAAGTCCAATGGCTGGATGGCTCCGTGATCGACTGGTTCCGTCAATGACTGATTGCAGCTCAGTTCTTCAGAGAGCAGCCGCCGAATTTTATAAGGACAAAATGGTAAGTAATTGTGTTTTTTCGGCCTAATAACTTTCTTGTATTTGTAGAGTGATCCATTGTGCAACTGGGGACAACTAAACCCTGAACACGTCACAATGGTTGCCGCCCGAATCGCAAAGTTCTCGGAGGAGATGTCATCGAAAGTCAAGTGGTCGTTGCTCGTGGAACCTGGAAAGTTCAGCTGTCATCTCACCGAATTCGTTCAGGAGTTCAATCGACTTGAGAGAATGTTCATGAATAACGAGCTCTCTGATGAGGAAGCTGCACAAACGGCCTTCAATGCGAACTACCTGACGAAAGCACGGAGTAAGATGGTGCCGTGTGCAGAGTATTCGCGAGTGAAACTCAACGATGGACTCGGTCATCTCGATGATCGGAATGAGATGCGAAGCGGAATGTTCAGTGATGAGCATGAGTTTTTAGAAGATGAAGGATGTACAACGAAGAGTACCTAGTGAGTTGAAACTTGTTTATTTGTGATTTCAATGAATAATTTCCAGCGGAACAACAGACTTCATCCATGCAAACTACATCAAAGGAGGACCACTTCTAAATACGTTCATCTGCGCTCAGGCACCTCTCAAAAACACACAAGAAGACTTTTGGCGAATGGTCTTCCAAGAGAAGTGTAAATTCATTGTAATGCTCAACTCGGCTGTCGACTCGTCCACTCTCGGTCCCCTCGACTCGGCGAACCGTAATCACTGCCCGTATTACTGGCCGCGAGCCGAAAAGCAGTTCTTACAGTTCGGACCGTTCCGTATCACATGTGTCAGTGTTGACTCGAAAGCGGATCCACTATTCACAATCACCAAACTAAAACTGCAGAAAGTGGGTGGAAACTTGGCAGATGATGAGTGCGACGAGGAACTTTTATTGGAGCACTGGCAATGGGATTGGCAATATTTGGGAGATGTTCATTGGCCGTTCCGTGTATTAAGAAAGTAAGTTTCAATTCAATTTGGTTAACAGTCATAGCTATTTATTTCAGAGCCCGCCAGCTTTCAACACCTACAATCGTGCAGTGCATCGACGGTTGCTCAAAAGCTGGAACACTAGTGGCCATCGAAACCACTCTAATGAGTTTCATCCGTGGAGCGCCCATCACAAAATCACTCATCCTTCAATCGTGCGTCTTCGTTCGTCTGCAACGCCGTCTGTCCGTCTCATCAGCACTTCTTTACCTCTTCATCTATCGTGTCGTCCTTCGCTGGATAGAACCATACGTCTGCAAATGGTACGAACGAGCCGCGTTGGGTCTTCGCTTCAAGTCGATTGGGTTCATTCAAAAATATACTGGTATGATTCAGGAGTTCAGTCGTATCACTCCTGCCTACTAATTTGATTCTTCTTTTGTATCATGTTATTTTGGCCTCCCGTTTAGTTTCAGAAATTGTATTTATGTGCATGAATCCCTTCTTTTCATTTCTCTCTCTCCCACTCACTAACCCAAACTGAATAGAATTAACAAATGAATGATTGATAATTGAATTTATTTTACAGATTATTAAGTTCAAAACGCAGATATGGTGAATGTGGTAGCTCTTCTTTAGTAGCTGAGATTTTGTTTTGTTTTCATTCAAGAAGAATGATGATGGTTAAACAATCAGAGTACCGGAAGAAGTGAAAAAAAAAATGAGAATCGTAAAACATTGGATTGATCGGAAGATAGAAGAGAAATGACTAGACGAATGAAACAAAACTTCAAGATTCGTTTTTCAATTTTCTTTTATCAAGAATATATGAAGTACAAGAACATGAGAATGCAGATAGAATATATCTAATTGAACAATGATATTGAATATTCAAGTGAAACTTTAGAAATAGGTAAAAATGAAGTAGCGAGCTTAAATAAAAAGAGAAACCTGTTTGATTTCCTTTAAATACCGAAACTGTCCAACTGATCCGTCGTTACGTTTTATGGATACGCCCCCATAAATCATCATGGTCCGGTTACCAATTCTGAAAAAAAAAGTTAAATCTAGTATAAAAACGAAGATAAAGCGAGTTGGATACGACTACGTTTGCTCACTTCCTTTTCTCTTTATTTGACAGAACAACCTTTTTGACAAAGCGTGGTCTAGGACAATCAAAAAACCTCACTTTCTTGAAAACTCTACTGGATTGACACGATCCTCCAGTGCATCCAGACCCTTAATCTTCAAGTTTTCGTCAAGCATCTGACTTTGAACCATAAAGTGTTGAAGATTCGAATACATCCCGGCTCTCCATTGATCAATAAATTCGACGACAACTTCGTTACTCCATGAGGAATTGGACAAATGCAACATAACACAGTTGCTCATCAGGCCCGAAAGATTGTCAAAAGTCACCCAATGAGAATGCAAGACTACAACACATTTTGTATTTAACGGTTTTTGATTATAAACGAATCCGTCTGAGAATTTGTGAACAATCCATAAGAATTCAGTTATCTCTACGTTTTCCAGAATCCAAACTACATCCTCATCGGCCAACGAATCGGCAACTAATTCTAAGCTATTGATTTTCATTTTTGGAACAATTTTAAAGCAGGAAAATAGTACTTCACGTGGGACTTCATCATCAGAAGTAATTTCTTCCACATGGCAATCGAAAGTTTCTATAAAATGACTGAACATTCTTTCAAGTCCCGAGATACAATCGTCCCAAAAACTCATGATTACATTTTCAGATTCATAAGCTATATCGACAATGTTATTCTGGAATTTTCTGACACCAACAACATGTTCTTCGGAACCTTTTTCAAAAGCAGAGATTCGAAATTTGTCGTTAATTATGATAGACTCATCATGGAAATCCAGTTCTAATTTCAGTTTTCCTACTATTCTGATTTTTACGGATGATTTTTTGGAGCATTGAGAGAGTTCAAATCTGAAAAAGGCATAGGCTGTGTTATGATTGTAGTCCGGAGCAATTGCACAAAAGCAATCATGTTCCATCCCTTGTTTCTCACAATATGAGGAATCAGAGATTTCTTTCTAGAGCCGTTGTTCTAGTTTGCAGTTGTTCGAAGCTTATAAGAGACTGAACTTACAATTCTATTGGGGTGAAGCATTTCAATGTTTCGAGAAGAGCCAGAGCTGGTAGGCGAAAAATACTAAAGGTACTCATCATTATCGATTTTCACTGAATGAACTCGTACAATAAGATGAGGAATAGACGAGAATTGGGATGGAGGGGCAGATGTGTAGATAAGCAGATTGACCTTTCGTCTTGCCAGCAAAGAGAGGAGCACCCCTTGTATCACACATCAGATGTCAATCGATTATCGTCTACATGTGTTTCCTTTCTTAGTTTACCGACTTTTTTTTTCCAAATATGAGTGAAGGCGATACTGTTTTGCTCTCGCAGTGTTTAAAAAAAGTTTTTTTGCTGTAATCAAAAACAATGATTAGTGAGATTTAAGGGTTCGTAGTACCTCTGCCAGTTGTTCTTATCGCGTCGTTAAAATACTGTCTCAGTCTTTCATTTTTTTTAATAAACGTTACTCCTCGTGAAAAGAAACATATACCGTAACTAATGTAATAGAAGCCCATCCTGAGGACCCCTTCGAAAAATAGAAGCCACCCTTTAATAGAGGTCCATCCTGTAATATAACCCCACTCAATGGTCTCTGAAATATTGAAAACAGAAAACCGAGACTGTAGATCTCGGATTTTCACTGCCAACTTTGTTTTTCCAAAAAAGAAGGCTATGAAGAAAGATAAGAAACGTATTGTTAACTTTTCTAATCTGCTGATAACGTTCGCCTATGTGTAGCTTCTATCCATGCGACTTCAATTTTCTTTCGATTGCAAATGATATTATTAGGCTGCTTTTTCTTGTCATAAAATCACTATAATAACGAAAAACAACTTTTCGCTCCCTCCTAATCATCGCGGGCAATGTTCCTTAGTAATATGTTCGAGTTGCCGCAATTAACTACATTTCAGGTAATAGTTTGAACGAATGACCTCGTTCGCTTTTCTATCGGCTCCTGCTCTAGTAGCACTTCGAGTGATGAACTCTCAAGAGTTTCCAGATGTGTGAGTTCAATCCAAATTAATCTTATTTATATAGGACATCGATCATGTAACACTCTAAGATGTGTCTCTTAGGTTCTTTAGAAAACAGTAAAACTTTTTCAGCTTGGTCGTATTACTAGTTTCTGACAAGTTAAATAGGTCCTGAGAGCCAAAAAGTAACTTCTTTTAAAAAAACTTGGATTATTCCTCTTGAGGAAGGTTTCAAAAGCGGGTCTCTCGGTAATATATCCTAAAATGCCGGAACAACTTTTTAAAAAGTACTGCAAAAGACGCCGCAGTTAGCATTACCCAAGCTGAATTCTTTTCATTTTTCCAGAATGGCCCTGGCTCAACTCTCGAGAAGGACCTTCCGAATTGTAAGTGAATGGTACAAACCTGTAACCATCCAGGTGCAGATAAGTGCATCCATGACTGATTCTGGAAAAGTCTATTGGAGTTTCGGTCCGAAGTTCCATGACCAAGATTTCTACCCTGCAGTTCTTTTCGACGAATCTCATTTGCCAGTGAACAACGTTGACATCGTGCAGCAGATCGAGGCTGAATTGGCTTCAATGGTGAAAGATTCTCTAGTTGTCAACATCATAAAAAATGGTTGCTATGCAACATCTTCGACCTTCATAGTCTATCACAGTTCAAGAACGTATCAATCTTAGGCAACGATATGAACGATCTTGATGTTATCGAAGTTTTAGACTACCGGAAGAAGTCGCCTACCATTGAGACGATCCAAATTCAGTGTGCCGACAACAAGTGCTCCTTCCTGTTATCTACTTCCCAATACAAGGAGGTTAGCAGCAAACACAAATCAAACAAACGGTTCCCGGAAACTGCTAAAATTGTCGAAAGTGATGTTGTCATCAAGCAATGGAAACTTTATGCAGTGAACTCAGCGAAAAGACTAGTGACGATTTATGAGAACAAGAACAAGCAAGTGTTCGTTCTTTTGGAGTCTGAAAAGACAAAGAAGGACAAGAACAACTAAACAGGGTGGTGTTCTGGACGGGAAGGGAGCGGGTAAGGGAAATGGCGGGTGTTATTTTGTTTCAAAAACAACAAAAATAAATGTATATTTCGAACTTTTTTGTTTTAAAAACAATTTCTCTCATCCCGTCCAAAATCGGTCCGACACTATCGAGTTCAAAGATGCCGTCATCAACGAAAAATAGGTGCACTCAGCGAATCGAAGGAAAGGTCATTTGACACCAAAAGCTGTAAGTTAGCAATTTCCCTTTTCAAAAGAAAAATAATTTTTTTAGCCCGAACAAAAGCGCGGATGGTTCGGCGGACGAAAATCGGAAGAGGAGCTGTTGATGGAGCGTGTCGAGCAGCATGAGCTCGAGGAACTACAGACATTCATCGCCCAGAAACTTTTCCGTGTCGATGGAATTCTGTGTGACGAGCAGACACGTATTATGCTTGTTGAGAAGCTAATGAACGCCAAAGAATATCCGACGATTTCACACGATGAGCTTGTTCACAGATACGGAAGTCCAATGGCTGGATGGCTCCGTGATCGACTGGTTCCGTCAATGACCGATTGCAGCTCAGTTCTTCAGAGAGCAGCCGCCGAATTTTATAAGGACAAAATGGTAAGTAATCTTGTCTGTTCTGCCTATTAACTTTCGTGTATTTGTAGAGTGATCCATTGTGCAACTGGGGACAACTAAACCCTGAACACGTCACAATGATTGCCGCTCGAATCGCAAAGTTCTCGGAGGATATGTCATCGAAAGTCAAGTGGTCGTTGCTCGTGGAACCTGGAAAGTTCAGCTGTCATCTCACCGAATTCGTTCAGGAGTTCAATCGACTTGAGAGAATGTTCATGAATAATGAGCTCTCTGATGAGGAAGCTGCACAAACGGCCTTCAATGCGAACTACCTGACGAATAGGGTTCCGCAAAAAGCAGATTCATGAAGCAAAGCTCACGTGAAGCCTCAATGAAGCAGTTTCATTTGAATCTTTTCTGAATCGGCGTCATGCTTCACTCTGCTTCATTTTCAATTTCGATGACCCCGCGTCATTTTTCAAAAAGCTCAAAATGTCAAAAAAGCTCATAATGCTTCATTCGAATCTTGAAAATTTACACTGTAAAATGACGTTTCGAACAAAAATAGGGCGGAAAAATATGTTTTCCAAAAGAAAAAATTTTTTTCAAAAAATGGAAATTAACAACGTGAGCTTTTTGAAGCACAACCAAAAGATTCACTTTTTGAAAATGAAGCACAATGAAGCATTGGAAAGCTTCAAAAGCTCATAATGCTTCATTTCTTGAATTTTCATGCGGAACCCTACTGACGAAAGCACGGAGTAAGATGGTGCCGTGTGCAGAGTATTCGCGAGTGAAACTCAACGATGGACTCGGTCATCTCGATGATCGGAATGAGATGCGAAGCGGAATGTTCAGTGATGAGCATGAGTTTTTAGAAGATGAAGGATGTACAACGAAGAGTACCTAGTGAGTTGAAACTTGTTTATTTGTGATTTCAATAAATAATTTCCAGCGGAACGACAGATTTCATCCATGCAAACTACATCAAAGGAGGACCACTTCTGAACACCTTCATCTGCGCACAGGCACCTCTCAAAAACACACAAGAAGACTTCTGGCGAATGGTCTTCCAGGAGAAGTGTAAATTCATTGTAATGCTCAACTCGGCTGTCGACTCGTCCACTCTCGGTCCCCTCGACTCGGCGAACCGTAATCACTGCCCGTACTACTGGCCGCGATCCGAAAAGCAGTTCTTACAGTTCGGACCGTTCCGTATCACATGTGTCAGTGTTGACTCGAAAGCGGATCCACTATTCACAATCACCAAACTGAAACTGCAGAAAGTGGGTGGAAACTTGGCAGATGATGAGTGCGACGAGGAACTTTTATTGGAGCACTGGCAATGGGATTGGCAATATTTGGGAGATGTTCATTGGCCGTTCCGTGTATTAAGAAAGTGAGTTTCAATTCAATTTGGTTAACAGTCATAGCTATTTATTTCAGAGCCCGCCAGCTTTCAACACCTACAATCGTGCAGTGCATCGACGGTTGCTCAAAAGCTGGAACACTAGTGGCCATCGAAACCACTCTAATGAGTTTCATCCGTGGAGCGCCCATCACAAAATCACTCATCCTTCAATCGTGCGTCTTCGTTCGTCTGCAACGCCGTCTGTCCGTCTCATCAGCACTTCTTTACCTCTTCATCTATCGTGTCGTCCTTCGCTGGATAGAACCATACGTCTGCAAATGGTACGAACGAGCCGCGTTGGGTCTTCGCTTCAAGTCGATTGGGTTCATTCAAAAATATACTGGTATGATTCAGGAGTTCAGTCGTATCACTCCTGCCTACTAATTTGATTCTTCCTTTGTATCATGTTATTTTGGCCTCCCGTTTAGTTTCAGAAATTGTATTTATGTGCATGAATCCCTTCTTTTCATTTCTCTCTCTCCCACTCACTAACCCAAACTGAATAGAATTAACAAATGAATGATTGATAATTGAATTTATTTTTCTCAGATTAATTCAATAATTTAGAAGACAGTATCAGGACGACTGGCAACCCATTCCTTGATAGCTGGAATCGCGTAGACTTTCTCTCGAAGAGCAGCAATCTTTGGGTGTGCAGTAGTATCCAAAAGGTTATGCTTCTCCATGGTGAAAGCATTCTCAACGATGACAAGATCAGCGAAAGTGAGACCATCTCCGATGAGGAATCCAGACTTGCTTTTCTCCAGAAGACCATCGATGATTTTGAAGAATGCATCTCTAGCAGGCATTGCCACTTCAGAAGAGATCTTTGCAATCTCTTCAGCTGGTTTTCCAGCGCGTTGAGCAATCCAAAGTTGGCTGAATGTATTCATATAATCCTTCCATTGATCAACAATGGCATCTGCCCATGCTTGCTCTTCTGGAGTCTTTCCGGCGTATCCGAACTTGTTGGCGAGGTAACGAGTGATGGCGACAGATTGCGGGATGTCGAATCCATCGACGGAGAGAACTGGGATCTTTCCGAATGGGGTTTCTGAAAGAGATTTGTTTTCCGAAACAAAAGTTTCGTGAGAAATGGAATTGCGCTTGGCTGAGAAACACCTAAAGGTTATACGGAAAACGGTCTGAGAAGCCTGAGTTTTGAATACTGCTCCTCAGTGAAGCGCATTGCAAACTCAATTTTAGGAAAAAATTGTGACATTTATAAGCTACCAAAAGGCTGAAATTCGGGAATAACTAACTATCTTTGAGTGTCTCCCACTCTCCAGACTCATGAGTGATTCTCTTGTCTTCGAATGGAACTCCAGCCAATTTGAAGAGAATTCGGGCGGGCTCAGCGTATCCGCGAGCGTCGAAATAAGTCAATTTGTATAACGGCATTTCTGGAAAAAAAGGTGGAAGTAGAAAAGAAAAAAAAAGAAAAGAAAAACTCGGAAAATAAGAATGAAATCATTTTCTGATAAAAACTGATCGCTGGGCGTCGTTTTTATACAATGTTTACAGTTCTCTGTATGTCTGCGTCTCCTATGATCATATGCTCTCTCGTAAATAGTGTTTTCGCGATGGAATTCGTGCAGTTTTGTGACAATTTGTGATCTTCAAAGAACATTTTTCATTGCAGTATTTTTTGGAAAACAACACTCTTGTAAAAATACATTTTATTTCGGAAAATTTAAAAATAGAATTTCGAGAAAAACAAATTAAAATTGAGTATCTGGACGAGTTTCTACCCACTTTTTGATTGCTGGAATTGCGTAGATCTTCTCACGGAGAGCAACGATTTTTGGGTGCTCTGAAGCGGTGAAAAAATGATTTTTCTCCAAAGTGGTGACATTCTCCACGATGACAATATCAGCAAAAGTTAACGCATCTCCAACTAAGAATCCAGACTTGCTCTTCTCAAGAATTCCATCGATGATTTTGAAGAATGCATCTCTAGCAGGCATTGCCACTTCAGAAGCAATTCTGGCGACCTCTTCAGCTGGTTTTCCAGTTCTTTGAGCCATAATAAGTTGACTGAACGAGGAGATAAAGTCTTTGAACTGGTCGACTATGGCATCTGCCCAAGCTTGCTCTTCTGGAGTCTTTCCAGCGAATCCGAACTTCTTGGCGAGGTAGCGGGTGATTGCGACAGATTCAGGAATATCGAATCCATCGACAGAGAGGACAGGGATCTTTCCAAATGGAGTTTCTGGGAAGTTACCATATGATTAAACCTGTTGTTCCTTTAGAACTCACTATCTTTCATCTTTTCCGAATCTCCAGACTCATGAGTGATGCGCTTGTCCTCAAATGGAACTCCAGCAAGATGGAAGAGGATGCGAGCTGGCTCAGCGTATCCACGGACGTCAAAGTAGGTCAGTTTGTAGGAAGGCATGGTTGGTGGAAGTTCTGGAAAAAATTGTGGATTATTCTGCATCATTTTGCGTCAATTCAAAGTTCTAAAGATCTAAAAAAAGTTGGCCAGCAACATAAATGTGTGCCTTGTAAAGATTACTGTAGCAGTTAAGAAACAATTGTTACAGTAATGACTTTTCGCATACTTGTGAATTGCCTTTCTGCGGGCCGGCGCGGGCCGGCTGATAACTCGCTTCAAAATTAAAATTGTAATCAGGTCGACCGCTCAAATTGTAGATCTCGGTGGGTACTACTACTTAAAAACAAGTTGGACGGACTAAGAAGTCATAATAACTAGCTAGATCAGCTGGAACGTGCGGGCCGGCTTTTCCG
>GL379806.1:566440-616925 GCA_000143925.2 Caenorhabditis brenneri
AGGGAATCCCCGGCAGCGTAAAGAGATCCGGGATGATTCAGCAACACGCCGATATGAGCTCAAATCTAAATAGAATGCCGATTTCGAGAATCTCAAGTTTATCGAAGAAGAATTCCACTAGATCAGAGTCCGTATTGCGAGATTGATCAGGGTCTCCAGTGTAAAGAAAATATGAACATTTTTTCAGTTCTAGTTGTTGTAAATTAGACCTTGTTGCATTCCATAACCACCGTGTCAGCGTTCGAAATGTGCTCAATTGTTCCCTTTATAGTGATCGGTTCCAAGCCGTCCGAGTTGTTATTGTATATTTGTCAAAGTGGACTGGAACGAGCATCTTGAGACTCTCAGTCATGTACACACGCGTCAAGTACACATGAGGGGTAGCATTTCCCCCGTTTTAAGGTACACCTCTGCCTCCAATTATAATGTTAATTTTTCTTGGAATTTCAAATATGTCGCTGAAGCGAGTTATCAGCCGGCCCGCGCCGGCCCGCAGAAAGGCATTTCACAAGTATGACTTTTCGCGAGACCCAAACTTTTGGTTTTGGCCAGATTTCAAGGGTGAAACGAGACTCTGGAAACTTGAACTGTGATCGAAACAAGAAATCAAAGTTTTTTTCTGCGAATGCCCGATAAAAATTGGGGCAAACTGTTGATGTTTATATACCCTATCTCTCACTTTTTCTCCATTTTTCTTTCTCTATTTCTCCACATTTCTATTCCTCAGGCATAACTTCTCGTGTCGAATCGTGTTTTCGCAGCGTGGACGGCACGTGCACTTTGATGATTGTGTCTGGCATCATTTCGTGTAGTGGCAGACTGATTAGAGGCTCATTATGAGGAGGAAAATGTCTTTGAAGTCTGAACTTTCATGTATTATAAAGATTTATTGATAGGTTAACTGGATTTCACATGGTTAAATAAATGAAGAATTCAGAAGAGATCACAATATTTAGAATTGAGTATCTGGACGAGTGGCGACCCAGTTCTTGATTGCTGGGACGGCGTAGACCTTCTCGCGGAGAGCAGCAATCGTTGGATTTTCCGAAGCAGTGAAGAACTTGTTCTTCTCCAAAGTGGTGATGTTCTCAACGACGACAAGATCAGCGAAAGTGAGTCCGTCTCCAACGAGGAATCCAGACTTGCTCTTCTTCAAAAGATCCTCGATGATTTTGAAAAACGAGTCACGGGCAGGCATGGCCACATCCGAAGAGATCTTGGCAATCTCATCAGCCGATTTTCCAGCACGTTGAGCCATGATGAGTTGACGGAAGCTGTTCATGAAGTCCTTGAACTGGTCGACGATTGCATCTGCCCAAGCCTTCTCTTCTGGAGTCTTTCCAGCGTATCCGAACTTGTTGGCGAGATAACGAATGATGGCAGCGGATTGTGGGATGTCCAATCCGTCGACAGTGAGGACTGGGAGTTGTCCGAATGGAGTCTCTGAAATGAGGGAGTTGTCAATCGGGATTTGGACGTCAAGCTCAAATTCAATGGAGCATTCACTAACAAAGCAAGAATTCCAACTCACTGTCTTTCATCTTCTCCCAGTCTCCAGACTCATGAGTAATACGCTTGTCCTCAAAAGCGACTCCAGCCAGATGGAAGAGGATGCGAGCTGGCTCAGCGTATCCACGGACGTCGAAGTAGGTCAACTTGAAGGAAGGCATGGTTGAAGCAAGTTCTGGAAGAGGATTCTGAATTCAGAGAGAAAAGGGAAAAAAAGAAAACTATGAGAATCCAGTGAACCCTTCATCCTTTTATACTCTTCTTCTAGTTGTCTATGTCTCTAACTCTCTACTTTTTTCTGTCTGCGTCTCTTCTAAATGCCTTGTCTCAAAGTCTCAACATCAGGCTCTAGAAGGATCAGTCTCTCATTTGTCAGCATTTTTCACTTTTTTTGAGCATAAGATTTTGTGTCTAAATGTGTTCTGGGCACGAGTTTTGGATGATGATAAATGTCGGTAGTCATGGAGACGTTGCATCAACAAAACTAGAGAAGAAGGGGAAGGAAAAGATCTGAAACTTGGGGGAGAAATGGCAAAGTGAAGTGAAAAACAGATTGAAAACAACAAAACTGAAAATAATTGGAATTGGGGCAGAAATTTAGATTTGAGAGTAAAATTGTTTTGAGACGAGTCGGGGACAAAAAAACAAATTCTTTCCATTGATGTCACCACAGGTTTGGTTCATAAATATCCTCCTTTTGTTGATGCGAAGTTCGAATTTTGTGTTATTTTAGACTAGACTTTGTTGGAGACCTGCGGGGCAATAGAAGATCTGAGAGGCAGCGTCTTCATTTCTAATAAGGTTTTTGAAAGGGGTTTTTTTTGAATTTCTAAGAAGGTTTTTGACAGCCAAGGTATCCGGGTTCAAATGGAGACCTATGAATAATTTAGATTCATTTTTTGGACAGTTTTCCACTAAATTTCCGTTTCCTCCCTGACATGGAAGAAAATCAAATCAGCACTTTCAAAAATCTACTACACGATAACTACAAACTCTATAACCCTACTTTCCTTTTTTGTCGCAATATTCCGTGCCCATTCAAATCACAAACCACATGGAAATCTCCCCTTGATGTAATTTGATAAGGACTATAAATTACAACAGAAGAGTATCATCTCGTTAACATTCTCATGCCTTCCTACAAGCTCATATATTTCGATGGTCGTGGTTTTGCTGAACCAGCACGTATGTTATTCCATCTTGCTGAAGTCCCATTTGAAGATGTCCGGATCCCGTTTGAGGAATTGATGCCAGGAAAACAGAGTGAAGGATTTTTGGAGATGAAGGATAGTGAGTTGCTTTTTTTTATTCAGATCAAAGTATTGTGAAGTTTGAAAACACCGGAACTGACATCATCATTGCAGATAGAAGCCGTTCCCCTTCCTCAAACAATTTCCATCTTTTCCTTACAGAAACTCCATTCGGAAAATTCCCGGTCCTCTCCATCGACGGATTTGATATCCCACAATCCTCTGCAATCATTCGTTACCTCGCCAAAAAGTTCGGATACGCTGGAAAGACTCCAGAAGAGCAAGCTTGGGCAGACGCCATTGTCGATCAATTCAAGGACTACATGGAATCATTCCGCCAATTTATTTATGCACAACGGGGAGGGAAACCAGAAGAGGAAGTCAAGAAAATCCACAATGAAGTGTTTGGTCCAGTCAAAGAAACATTCCTGCGAGAGTTAGAGAGAATTCTGAAGAAGAATAGATCTGGATATTTAGTAGGTGCTGGTCTAACTTGGGCTGATTTGGTGATTGCTGATCACTTGCATACTTTGGAAAACTTGAAGGAACTGGAGGTCAAATCACTGGAAGAGTATAAGGAGAGAATCTATTCTCTCCCGGAGTTGAGGGATTATATTCAAGGAAGACCGCAGAGAGAAATGTGAAAAAATAACGTTGTAGACTTATGAAATTTTATTGTATGGCTTTGGTATTTGATAATTATGTTCATGAAAACAATGGAAATAAAAGAAAACTTTATTAATGTTCACATGACAACAAATCGCCAAATCATTGCTGCAATAATTCTCGGATGGCCTGGTTCAAAAGTTGGACACGTTCAACATTCATTGCAACTGGATCTTGTAGCTGATTCTGATTCTGTGGGGCTGGGGCAGCATTATTGTTCATGGGATTGTGGAAACCATTATTGAGCTCATTCCGGAACTGATAATGAGGCACAAACGGACGCGCCTCAACATAGTAACCAGCAGGATAGTTTAATTGTGGAGCATAGTTGAATTGTGAAGGATTGTTGACAATTGGAGCTGGTGGAGCTTTGTGTAGTGCGATACTCTTCTTCAGAAACATTTTGGATGTTTCTTCGTCCAACTCATCAATATCAGGAATAACGTCTTTGAGCTCTTCTGGAGTACGGATATTCGAAATGATGTCAGCCTGAAAACAAAATGAGAAAAATCTGAACGCATTATCTAGTTCACCATACCTTCAATTCTTTCATGAAGTCATACTTCACAGCAATCTCGAACTTCTCTCGAGCCGGCATCATTGACTTCTCATTCAGGAAATCAAGACATCTGTCTTGTACGATTTCTGCACAGAGCATATCTGCCAATAAGGAAACTCCATCAATATTATTGTCTGAAAATTTTATCTTAAAATTGGACTGAAACCAAAATACAGTACCTTTCAAGCATTCAACTCCATTTATAATTTCTAAGAACCTCCGGAAATCTTTCGGATCCTTCACGTCATGCAATACGATTTCTTTCTTGTTCGTTTCTACAAAACTTCCCGAAAACATGGCCTTGAAGTAGTCAGAGTGCATAATCAGATGCTGAAACATTTTGAATTTTTTTATAGTTTTCGAGAATTTTTCGAATAAAATTTACCTGTTTTAATACGTAGAACTTCACATCCTGTACAATAATACAAAGATCACTCAAATATTCGTCTTCAATTTCAAAACTGAATGTAGTCCTTTGTCTCTTTGGTGCTGGTCCGGACATTTTTTTGTATTATTGAAAAACAAATCAGGGGAAACGAGGGGTAGACAACCGATCGATGAGAGTTGAGAGGACGACAGACAGTGTTCAACGACGACAACAAGGAGGAATGAGTGAATGAAGAGGGGTCTCCTAGGATGGGGGTGCCCTTAGCATACATCATACAGTTCACTAAAAACAAGGCGCTACGTCACTCCAGAATCGCGATTGATTTTTTTGAACGTTGTCGAATGCGATTCCTCCATGGACGGGGTCAACCCATCAAGTGAGGGACTTGTTGAACGAGGGGAAATTCGAGAATTCTTAAAAGTGCAGCTTGCGTATCACCATGAAGAATCAGTTACTGTAAGAACTATTCCCAAGACTATTCCCGCCAGCAAGCCTATTGAAGCACGGACCACAGAAGAGCATCATCTGGAACAGGTTGCCATCATCCCGAGAAAATTCTCTTTCGAAATGTGAAAATTTCATATAAATCGGTTCAATGGCGATAGAGTCGTAAGCAGGGCTGTGCGAACAATTTTCGAAAACAATTTTTTTCTCGGTTCATTTGGTCAGTTTCCGAAAAAATAAAAAAAAACCGGAAATTTCGAAAAAAGGCTCTCAAATGGGTGCTACCCCTCATTAGAACTGGCCGGATTAGAACCGGGTACTTCCGAAGTATCTGGTAACTCGAAAATTTGATGAAGTGTTCAGAGCCACAATGTCATATTCTGTACGAAAATTCAGCCTCGAGCCGCAACTGGGAGCTTGAATATGGCTCGGTCCTGATCCGGAAAGTTCTAATACGGCGCAGTTCTGATGCGGCCAGTTCTAATGCGGCCAGTTCTAATGCGGGGTAGCACCCTCAAATGTGATGTTAATCAACCGTAATTTGTTTTAGGGTTATCACTTCCTGGTCATTAAATAATGCAATTTGATAATTGACAGAATGCTTTTTCGAATTGTTCATATTCCAACATTATTTTTTCTAAGTTAGGCTTAGTTCTAACACTTCCAATGTGGTTCCCACTTATTTTTGTAATCGAAAGATTCATGGCAATGGGAATGCCTTCTCGATATGAAAGAACTCCAACTTTTATGGGTCCTGTTCCTATTGTTTTATTGATAAATCAGGAAAACCGTCGTTTCATTTTTCAATTTTCCAGGTCACTCTGAACTTTTTCATATTTTTTTCATTTTTCAAAACGAAACATTCGATGACGTGTTCATTTCTTTTCACATGCTCCCCATTACATCTGTTGTAAAATTTAGCAATTATCTATGGTTTTTGCTTTATTTGAAATGTGGAAATTTCATCGGAAACTTCGTTTTTTTTGCTGGTTCAGAAATGGTTCAAAAAGAGGTCTGCAACATATAAGTTATTCTCCACAGACATCTTTTTGTAGGTATCTATTACAAAAAAGCACATTATCCGTTAGATATGCAATGGAAGAAATATCCCAGTTTTCCAAATTTACACCTCTCATTACTTCAACTCATCTTGTTTTTTTTCGGAATCTATACAGCCTGCAGTCTTTTCATTCGGGTTCTCGGTCTGACATACTTCGGCTCGTTCATCAGTCAACTTTTTGCAGAAGTCCAATTTATAAACGCGGAGGTTTTGAGTCCTGGGTGAAGCTAACATTGATACCAAGCGTTTGATTTTCAGCGGGAGGACGCATTAGAGTTTCTTATGGTAAAACTTCCAGATAAAAAATGAGGTTTCAAATTTGTGGCAATTCAGTGAATACTAATTTTTCACAGTAGGTGTGAAAAAGTTTCAAAAAACTGAAAAAGAGTTGAACTTCCGTAAACACGACATTTGGTCCACATTCCATTTCCACGTACTGTGGATTACTTTCCTTTAGAGTTTCAAAATCACTTCCAAATCGATTTCCAATCAAAAATGGTTGCTTGGTCTCATCTTCCACCGGAAATCAGGCAGCATGTCGTCAAAAAGTTGGATTTCATGAGCAGGTATCCTATATTTTATTATTTGAAGGAGGCGGAACTGAGAGACTTGTGATAGATTTGTAACTGGGACAGACCACCAGAACCACTACCGGTTAAGCCGTGAAATCCTATTTCCAGACACTCCCTGAGATGCACCAGTCATAACGATCGCGAAATAGTCGACTCTACCTCTTTGAAGATTCCACGTGTCAGATTATGCAGCAAACGCACGGGTGACAAATGTCTAGTTGTGATATACACTGGAGTAGAGCAATTCTTAAGATGGGAAATATCTAAGAAGGATGATGGAGTCGTTATTGAAAGGTACCGTTTGACAAAACTTTATAAGCACTTACTTTTCGTAATTTAGAGCTGAAAATTGTTACGACTACTCTGGATTCAAACGCATAGTAGTTCCGGATATCGGTGATGCTTTGGAAATTGGAGTTTCGATTTTGAAAAGACTGGTTGCCCATGAATCTATCAAAGTCAACGTTTTCGAGTGGGATTTTCCATCCCCCTATGTGGATGATTACCATCGAGAAATAATAGATAAAATCACAAGATATTTGAATAGAGATGTGTTCCACGCGAAGGAGATAACGTTGGTTGTGTTCGGAGTAAACGATGGTGATGATTTTCTTGATGATCTACCAAAAATTATCCATGGATTCAAAAAAGTCAGCAAACTCAAACGATTCGGTACCTATCCTGAAAGTTGTGTTGCTGTAAAAACAATGGAACTTGAACGTCGTTTTGTCAATTTATTCACGAGTGAGTTCCAGTAAAAATGAGCTATGAGAATCCTTTAATTTACAGGTAGCGAGCATTCTTTTTACGAGAAAGACGATTTCGTCGAGGGCAGTATCAAACGTCACATATTAAGGCAGATTATGCAGTCTGATGAAGAATGTGTTTGCAGCATGGTTGAGAGGGAGGTGGCAACTGATAGGTGAGTCACCAATGGAATCCTAATGATCTTCCATAGAGAATTCTAGTGCAGCACCGGATCAGTGCAACAAAATCCAACGCACAGAAGAGGATGGCCTCATCAAGTAGACTTACAACACCAAATGCGGTAAATACAGTACTACCATGCTCCCAAAAGATGAACCATTGATGAGGAACCAGCTGGTTGTCAGTTTCCCTTCTTTTTTCATCTAGCACATGAGTTTTTTTTTCAGGACATGAAGTGCGGAATGAATTGGTTATGTAAAAAATGTGGTGACCATTTCGAGTATTGGTACCACCAAAGTCTAGTGATGAGATTTGTTTTTGAGCATGACTGGATAATTATTCTTGTGATGGATGATGAAGATACGGTGAACCGGTGTAAATCGCTTTATGAAAGATTGAATGAACGTCCGAAATCTTCCAAGCCATCATGGGGATTCAAAAAGGTGTCGAAGAAGACTGAAGATGCAAAAAAGAAGTTGTGAATGCTCCAACGAAAAAGAAGAAGCTGGAAATGGACGAGAAAATAATTAAAAGCGAACTGAAGTCATAATTTTTTTTATTTCAATGTATTTTTTTCCCTTTTTCTTTTTTCCTCTTGACACACATGTCGAAAATCGCTCTGAAATGATTTATTTAGTGCTGACTGATTGAAATCCATATCCGTGGTAACCCGCCATCCTTTTGTCCTTGTAAGATACTTGTAAAAGAAAGTGACAAAATCCTCCTCTTCCGTTCTTTCACCTCTTTACCTTCCCTTACCATCTTTCAACTTCTCTTCTTGAAGTTCGTATTATTTTCAAAAATAAGTCAGTTTCTTGAGTCTCTCGTTCATTTCATTTCCCTCATTACTTTTATTTTTCATGATGTTCATTCTTCCCACATTATCAGTTGTACCAGTCATGAAGCAATGTCGCTCCGTGACTATTCCCTCTTATCAATCGTCCAATCTCCGCCCCCTTTCTATCATGCTGAGGCAGTGCTCGGACATTCTTCATGTTTACATTTTGTAGGAGAAGGTAACCCTGGCCTCCTCATAGTCTTTTCAAATGAGGCCTATCGCTATGAAAAAGTAGGTGACATTTTCACATCATCGAATAGAGCTCTGTGAGTTAGATTGAAAAGCCTCTTACCATTTTTCACGAAAATCACTTTTAGGGTTTGAGGCCTAGAATGGCAAATCTCCGCTTGAGATTCACTGTGCATTTTACACGTGAATGAAAAAAACCTTTGCTTGAGAAGTACTCTTCAAAAACTGGCTCCTAACATTTGAAGGGAACATTTTCAAAAAATACGATAAACCACAAAGTTGTTCCTCATAAAATTTGTAGCAACTCTTCAGTTAACTATTTTCTAATTCCAAAGCTGGTTTTTGAGATAGAGGTCACGGAAAACGAGGTATACGAAAATAGGATTAGAACCAAAAATTTGATTGTCAAGGTTATAAAATAAATTTAATTTAATTATAAACTGTGAAAAAAGACTAATATTACATACAATCTGATTACCTTATGAATTCCCATTTCGTATACCTCATCTCCCGTGGGTCATATCTCAAAAAGCAGATATGGAATAAAAAAAAAGGTTAATTGAAGAGTTGTTACAAATTTTATGAGGAACAGCTTCGTAGCTGATCATTTTTTATGAAAATGTTTCCTTCGAAAAGTAGGAGTCAGTTTGTGGAGAGTGTTAACCAAGCGAATGCTTTTAATGACGTGTAAAATTTACAGTGAATCTCAAGCGAAGGTTCCCTATTCTAAGCCCCAAAACGTGACCTAAAAGTGATTTTTGTGAAAAATGGTAGGAGAATTTTCAATGTAACTCACCGAGCTCTTTCCGATGGTGTAAAATTCTCACTTTTTTTGCGATAGGAATCATTTAATCCCATTTTCCTTCCGTTACCATCGTTCACCTTCTTGTATTGCTTTTATCTCGAGCGGTAATTGTGAACCCAGGCATTTTGGGTATGAATTTCTAAACTAGCTGTTTTTCTTGTTAAAAACGCATGAATAAATCATGCTGTTTGTTTCAGATACTGACAAAAACCTTCTTCATCACGTAGTGTATCCCATTCAATTCTTTTACTATTATTCCTTACTGGTCAATTCTCTATTCAATTCGATTTCGTTTCCCCTCAAAAAAAAGAAATGAGTCGTCTGAAGGCTGATACCGAAGGATGGGCTGGGAAGCCGAGAAGTGTGAGACCTCAAAGAAACGAATGTATCTCTTTGTTCAAGTCTTTAAATCTCCAAGATGTTCCTTCTAAATCAAGAAAACATGCAAACGTTTTGAAGAGATGCCAGCAAGATGACTTGCCAATCATCCACCCCCCTAAGCGTCGGAAAAGCTTCGATTCGATATCATCTGCCACTTCCACACCGCCACCAACCCCTTCCTCCTCATCCTCAATACCTTCCTCTTCCCGGGAAATACGGGAAATACCAATTATTCCACAACATCTCGTGGATCGGCTCACCACTGAGATCACAGAACAAATTAGTCATCTTGCGGCATCAACTTCAACAACTGCCAAAGAATATGCGTTCAATTTTAGTTATCTCGTACTACAATTTATGTCACCTGGTAACTTTTTCTCTTTTAATCCAACGAGTAGACACTCTAGCCCTGATCTTGCAGTCCGGGTTGGCCTGGAAGCATTCAAGATTTTGGGATGAGTAGAACTCATTGAGATCTAAATGTTTATATTTTATTTTTAATTCTGAACATAGTAAAAGCAGGTCCCGCTGTTGCACATTTAGGAATAATTTGAAGTTTTTCTAGTGTCACCATCCTCCGAACAATGCATCATTAACAATCCTGCCAATTCAAGAGCTTCGGCGCTCACTGGTGGACCATCACATCATGGATCCTCGGGATCCACACGGCCTGTGGCACTGACACGTGAACGAGAGATGGCACTGACACGCGAACGGAAGATGGCACTGACACGTGAACGGAAGAGTCAGACTGCAATGCGCAACATATCGCCTACTCTCCTGAGTGAAGTGGTAAGACTTTGACAAAAATGGAAATTGAGAAGAAGTGGCATTGCTTTGGAAATAGAATGTTAAAAACTAGAAAACTGAAACTATTTTTTCTTCTGGTTCAAAACTCTTGTTGCTTTTCAAAGAAATATGTTCTAATATTCCATAATACTCAGATGAGCGGAATAAATGATTTGTTACGACCGGCTAAGTTTGACCGTATCATGAACATGCCACCATTAGCCCAAGACATTCAAGAGAAACACTCATGGAATCCCGAAGACCGATCACTGAACATTTTTGTGAAAGAGGAAGACAAATTTACGTTTCACCGTCATCCTGTTGCACGGAGCACTGATGCTATCCGTGGAAAAGTCGGTTATAGTCAAGGATTCCACGCGTGGCGAATCGAGTGGCCTGAAAAACAAAGGGGATCTCATGCAATGGTGGGAGTGGCCACGAAAACGGCACGTCTTCACGAAGATGGTTATACTGCATTGATTGGAACAAACACAGAGAGTTATGGATGGGATATCAGTGAGTTTTATTCAATTTTTCCATAAAAACCACTTTAAAAATTACACTTTGAAATTTTATGGAGGATCTCAGACCATAAAAATTGTTTCTGTTTCAGCCCGAGGAGAATGCCATCACGACTCGAAAAAGACACAGATATGGAAATACGCATTCGGTAACAGTCCTGACGCTTTTCATGTGCCCGAAAAGGTAAAAAAAAGTTTCCCTCCCCAAAAACCCAAACCTGTTTTTCAGTTCTATTGCATTCTGGACATGGATGAAGGATACATGGCATTTGCCACCGACGAAGAGTACCTTGGAGTTGCATTCAGGAATTTGAAAGGAAAAACACTCTACCCAATTGTGGCAACCGTATGGGGACGCTGCGAAATAAGCATGCGATATTTGGGATCTCTTTGAAGTGAGAACAACTAATTCTAACCTCGCGAAGACAAAAAAGTCCTTCCAGACCCTTAACTCCACATTTGTCACAGTATCCAGTACTCTCTGTTCTATATTATAACAAAGAATCTCCGTTTCAAACACAAACCACAGGGAGGTTTTACTTTGATGTGATTGTTTCTTTTTCTTTCAAATTTTTCGTATGTAAACCGAATTGTATAATTTATGCTACTGCACGATCAAACGCTGATTTATTATTCTCTAATTAACTGCCAATAATATAAGATGAAATAAAGTGTTTATTCTTGTTTGCAAAGACACACACACAGATACATGCGGGGACGCCGGAATGATTGCTCTGTTGAGAAAGCGTGGGCCCGAAACGGCTTGTAACGCAAGTAGTTGTTATTAATATCGTTCGATTTATTAAAAGTCATTATATTCAATTGTTTCGGAAACAGTCTAAAAATTTTGGGAACTTAAATTTCAAAAATTGGTAGAATAAATTTTAGGTAAAAAAGACTTGGAGATATAGCGCACTTTCTGACATATCCCGATGTATTTTCGTAAAGACAACAAATTATTGAATCAATTCAATAGTCCAGTCCCCACTCTGGTCCAAAATAATAGAAGAACTCAGGCTGTGGGAGAAGCGGGAACGCCTCAGAATAGTAACCATCAGGATAGTTGATTTGTGTGTAGGCCGGAGGATTGTTAAAGTCTGGAGCTGGAGGAGCTCCGTGCAGTTCAAGGCTCTTCTTCAGAATCATGTTGGATGTTTGTTTGTCCAACTGACTAATATCAGGAACAATGTCCTTGAGCTCTTCTGGAGTACGGATATTCGAAATGATGTCAGCCTGAAAACAAAATGAGGAAAACCTGGACACATAATCTAGTACACCGTACCTTCAGTTCTTTCATGAAATCATACTTCCCAGCGACCTCGAACTTCTCTTGAGTCGACATCAACGATTTCTCATTCAGGAAATCAATGCATCTGTCCTGTGCAACCTTTGCACGGAGCATGTCTGCCAAAAAGGAAACTCCATCAATATTCTCATCTGAAAATTGTATTTTAAAATTGGACTGAAACTGAAATACCGTACCTGTCAGGCATTCAACTCCATAGATGAGTTCCAGGAACTTCCGGAAAGCCATCGGGTCTTCTGTGTCAAGCAAGACGATTTCTTTCTGGTTCCTCTCAACAACTCGTCTAGAAAACATGTTCTTGAAGTAGCCAGAATGCATAGACAGATGCTAAAACATTTAGAATTTTTTATTGTTTTCAAAAAGTTTTGGAATAAAATTTACCTGCTTCGATACAAAGAACTTTTCATCCTGTACAATAACACAGACATCGTTCAGCGCTTCATCTTCAACATCAAATCTGACGGTGGTCTTTTTTCTTTTTGGTGCTGTTCCAGCCATTTTCCAACTTTTTTAAAACAAAAATCGGGGAAATACGGGGAAGCGAGGTCAACGGAAAAATAATCGATGGTAGGTGAGAGGCCGACAGGTAGTGTTCAACGACGACAAGAAGGAGGAATGAATGAAGAGGGGCCTCCTAGGATGGGGGTGCCCTTAGCATACATCATACAGGTCACTAAAAACAAAGCGCTACGTCACTCCAAAGTAACTGGGTGGTTTGAAAAGGTTATCGATTTCAGTTTTGACAGGAAACCCCCTCCTCATCCATCCATCCTCTTTTTTGTCGAACGCTACCTGTGGTCTTCTCATCTCTTATCAATTGATTTTCTGCCTCTCGTTTCCCTAAAGTTTTGTTTTTAAAAACATTCAAAAAATGACCGGACCAACACCAAAAAGACAAAGGGCCACCCTTAGATTTGATGTTGAAGATGAAGCCCTGAATGATGTTTGTGTTATTGTTCAGGATGTGAAGTTTTATGTTTCCAAAAAGGTAAATTTATAATGAAAACTGTTGAAAGCCCGTTTAAAATTATATGTATTTCAGCATCTCTCTATGCATTCTGACCACTTCAGAGACATGTTCTCTGGAAGATTATTAGGGAAGAACCAGAAAGAGATCGTGTTGCAAGACGTGAAGGATCCGATGGATTTTCAGAGGTTCTTAGAACTTATAAATGGAATTCCATGTCTCACAGGTACGGTGTTTCAGTTACATTCAATTTTCAAGATGCATTTTTCAGACGACAATATTGATGGAGTTTCCTCTTTGGCAGAGATGCTTCGTGCAGATATTGTTCAGGATCGATGTCTCGATTTTCTGAATGAGAAATCAATGATGCCAGATTGGGAGAAGCTTGAGATTGCCATGAAGTATAGCTTCATGAAAGAATATAAAGCAGATATAATTTCTAATATCCGGACACCCGAGGAGCTCCAGGACGTTATTCCCGAAGATATTGATCAATTGGACAAGGAAACATCCAATATGATCCTGAAGAAGAGTCTCGCATTGCACAGGGCTCCTCCAGTTCCAGCATATAATAACCCACCGGCCAATCCACGATTAAACTTCTCTGGTGGCTTATTCGAACCACTCCCGTTTGCCCCAACAGTTCAGCCTCAATTCCGGAATGAACTCTTCATTGATGTCAATCCTCCTCCGAGAAATGTTCCTGCTCCAAGCCCACAGCCTCAGATTCAGGTACAAGATCCAGTTATCTTTCAAGTGAATGATGAGCGTATTTTGGAACAGATAAGGCTCCTTCGTTTTGCTGGACTGTTGAATTAATTTTATGATTTGTTGTCATTGAGAACATGAATAAATATTTTTAGTTCAATGAAATATATCCAGATATTCATATCCAGACAAAGATATAGGCGATGAGACCGGACATACCTTGCTTGCCATGTTTAGGTATAGCTCTTCTATTGGAGGTCCCTTCCTACCGTAACTAAGAATCCACGAGTTCTCCAGAGCTTTGATGTTTCCCAAAATCCAACATAGTTTGTCTAGCCACTCCTCTCTTCTCCCCATTTATAAAAAGAAGATGAAGTATCTCTTGGCACTTTTATCCTCCCTCCTCCTCCCAATCACATATAACAATTCAAATAATGCTTCTCAACACATATTCAAGTACTAAAAATAAGTTTCAAGAGAGAGTTTTCTCCTCCCGATCTTCTCCTTTTTGAAATCCCAGATGGGAATTCGTTGTAAATCATCAGAAATTGACGCACAGAGCTCCTTCCCTTCTTCCCCGTAGTACTTTCCATTCGATTTCTTGACGAAAAAGAGAAGGAGAAGAATTGGAATCCCTTGAGTATTATGGGGTAACTTCCCATGAAAAAGGAAAGTAGTACTATGATCTTGACAAGCATCTCTCCCCACACTTGTTCTCACATTCTTATTCCTTCTGAGAGAATGAGAAGGAGGAACTTCTTTTTTTGTTCAGTTGGAATTCTACAGTAGTCTTTCTGAGTGACCAAATTCTTACATTTTTCAAAAATAAATTTTCAAAAACATGAGAAAAAACAAATTTCACAACTGTTGTTTTCGAAATGCTGTCCAGAATTTTCTGGAAAGAACGGTCTTTGAATTCTATACTCAAAGGTGTTGGATCAATGAAGCTACAGGGGATTTTTCATGCATTTTTGCGTCAGCGTGTTGTAACGCGCGGTGCTTGCGGACTCTGTGTCACTGTATGTTGACCCGAAAATGCAGGATAAGTTGACGAATTAATCCTCGAAGCCTTCCTGTCAACTGAAATGTAAATTGCTCACGCGCGTTTATTGGAGGTTTTTGATGTGTTCTAGAACTGATTTTGATGGATTCTAGGTCCTGATCATTTTAGTTTATCGAATCCGAAAATTACAAGTTTATCTCAAAAATCAATTGCCCAGTTCACCTAGTGTTGCACTACACCGAACCTTGAGATTTTCTAACAACCTTCATTTCAACAGAACCAGTTACTAAAGTACAGTATCCAGCCGAACTTTTTCGAAGACCCACAGATTTTGCTCAATATTCGTAGCCAGTAGCCAAGCCTCCGGGCCGAGCTGAGAAAACTGGCGTATTGGCCCGGCCCGTGACGAGTATGCTCGAGCCGTCAGTCTAGAAGTGTGCTGGCCATTATTTGAGTCGAAACCTTGTCAATCGAAAGTTAATGCGGTTTGGCAAGAGATTGGCTAGGTACTTCACTTTTATGATATCAATTCTGATGCCTTTTTTGTCTACTGGTTTCAGTAATCCTGTCGTGCCATACTGTAAACTTAGAATCTTCCTCATCCGGGGACCACAAACAGTACTTCTTCCTCCTCTTTTTTGTCACTCTCCCTTCTTCATCGGACCCACCTCACCACAAAAAAAAATGTTCCGGTGTGTTTGCAACTGAAGTAAAAATTCAGTAAAAATATAAAAATGCATGGCGCACATTTTTCATTTTCATTTCTTTTTTCGTTCCGATTGGATAGACAGAGGTGACAAATTGGGGGTGACTCTCTCCCTCTCTCTTGCTCCATCTCTTACTTTTCGTCACATTTTTCCTTTTTTTGCTGAAAACAATCTCTGAATCTCTAGAATCTCTAACTTTTATCCACTATCTATTGGCCTTCTTCCGTTTCCGTCATTTTCTTTCTGAGAACGAAAAGAAGAAGAAGAAGAAGAAGGAGTACTACTTTCTTTTTGCCTCCCAGCTTGTGTATGCTCACTTTTTTGCACAAATACTACTTGCTCCATCTGCGTCTCTCTCTCCCTCACTCTCCATTTTTTTCGCTGTGTTCCATTCCCATCATCATCATGTTTTTTTTTGCTTCTCTAGTAACACGCAACAGAAATCTCCTTTTTATTTTTTTATTAGCTCACATTTCTTCGGAAGGGGAATGAGGAATAAAAAATTATTGGCACTTTTACAGTCTCTCACAGATCATATGTTGACACTCTCACTCATTCTAGAATTCGCCTTCCATCAATTTCAGATTATTTTTTAAGCTTGTCCTGTTTGAACTGTCATTGGGTGGGAAAGTGTGATTTGGAGTCCTTCCTAGTTTTTTGTCAGTTTTTGGTTATTTTTATGAGCAACTCCTAATGGAACTGCGTCTTGTTCAAGGGTTGGATAAACTGGTTTTGATTGATTTTGTTCCTTTTTTTAGTACGATGCAACTCTAAAAGAAGTAGTTTAGTTTTTTTTTGAGTTCTGTGATCATTCCTTATACCAAATCTTGTCACAAGTAGCCAGACAACTAACAAAATCAGTTATGAGCAATTCTTTCAATTCCGGTTTCCGTCAGTCAATTGCATTCATTTACAAATATATGGACATGTACCTGTAGCTCAGAATTTTCCCCGTGAACATGACACTGTGCTTCATAATTGAAACGACATACCGTAAATCCTGTAATAAAGGCCCACCCAGTATTGCTTGTTGAGGGCAGCATATCTCGGTTGCCTTCAAAGCTATCAAAAAGTGGTCAACTGAAGAAATGTTAGTCAAAGCATTTTCACCGTTTTTTCAGTTGATCACTTTCTGAAATTTTTAAAGGCAACTGAGATATGCTGCTCAGAACATACAGTACTGGGTATGCCTAGATTACAGGGTTTTCTACATCTCAGCTACCGTCAGAGCCATCAAGAAGTTATCAATTGACCTTTTGTTTCTCATTAGATGTTTGTACGCTTTGCTAGTTGACTTCTTTCTAATAGCTCCGTAGCCAATAGATACTGTATATGGACAACTTACAAAAATAAACTGTCCCAATTTTTGGAGTCATCAAAAATCATCTAATGATCTGACTCATCTTATCTTTTTGAATGGCTTCTGATTTATTTTAATACTGAAGAATTTGAAGTGATTTAGAAGTCATTCAAGAAAAGAAGCTAATCCTGCACACATCAGAACACAAGACATTTTATTAGATCAGGATCTTTAAAAGAAGTGCACTTAAATATTCAGACTGTCTAGAATCCTTTTGTCTCAATAAAGCATTTGAAAGTAACCTGGATCTCGGGCCGAATTCGAAATGTCGTAGAATATGATGGCAAGTCCGCAAACACTTAAACTGAAACTATAACGTTAGATTGCACACATTACCTGAGGGACTTTTTTTTACTGTAAAACCTATAGGACAGTGCTGTATATTCACAGTGTATATACTGCTTCGAACTCAGAGTACTTGATGTAATATAGACTCTAGGATCTGTACTTTTGTTAATTAATTTTTGCTATTACAACAAAAAAGTTCGATTCTTGGAACATTTTGCATAATTCAACATCAAAAGTCCTCATGAAACCATCTTCTTCCAATAGTTCCATAACATTTATATGACCTCTCAAATTCAATATATTCCCTCATATAACCTCCCTTTGATGCACTCAAAAATGCACAAAAGTCTATTCGAACTTCTAAAAACGAAGTGTCCTTCTTCTTCTGTTGTCCCATTGAATTTTTAATAACTTTTTCCTTCTTTTTTCCCTATTCTTCTCACGTGCTTTTGACACTCTTTTGTGTTCTTTCTTCAAAAAAAAAAGTCCCAAAAAAGTTCAGAGGCACTTCTTTTTTCCCTTCAAAGAGTCACTCCACAAAAACTGAAATTCTATATCTCTGAATTTTTCATTTTTTCTCGTTTTTCCTTCCCCATTTTTTGGGGGCCTTCTCGTCTAACAGGTCTAACAGATGTTTGATCTGAAAGACAGACTTTTTTCAGACTTTCCTTCTCAAAATAATTCCAATTCTGTTCATGTATAGGCCCTAAATCTAATTAGCATTCCAAAAAAAGCGAGAGAAAATTCTCAGAATATAAATATACAGAAAACAAAAAAGAAGAAGAAATGAAAAAAGAAGAAGAAGAAGAAGAAGCTGTGCATCTCGATAGATACACTCTCAGTTTCTTCTTGTGTAACGTCTGCTCTGAGGTCCCCCACCCGAATGTCGCAATTATATGTCCACATTTCCTCTTTCCGCCACCCCCAAACACCCTACCCTCACATTCGAAAAGAAAACGAAGAAGCAAAGGAAAAAGAACTTTTCACATTCACATTGAATCTTTCTGAACTTTTTCGAATTTTTTCTTTGGAAATTAGTTTGATTAGTTTTCAACAGTTTCCCACGTCTTCTGTTCAGCTCACTATCATCAATTATCCCTAAACTTTTGGAGCGTTCGGAACTACTGAAAACCAGAATTCCAGCAACATTTTCTCTCAAAGTCCTGTGTTCCAGTACCCCACGTTCTAAACCCGTTACCTACCGATTAAAACTCTAAAAGTCTAAAAGTCAAAGAGAAAAAAAGTTTTGACACCATGAAGGATTGAACCCATCCCCTGTTGCATAGAAAACAAAAGCGTTAACCACATGACCACCACGTTCTCCCTCCATTAAAGGGTCTCAGGCCATAAAGGAGAGAGAGATCCATCCAAAAAAGAGCGCGCCGTTACTGTAAGCGCAAGAGTCAATGGAAAGGTCATTTCACAGATTTTTCGCTCAAATTATCTGATTTCCAACATTAGAATTTCTATACTTTTCCCATCAAATCTCTCAAAACAGAGATCTCAAAATTCTTCCCCTTCAAATATTCTTATTCAGAATTCATCTCTCTTGAAAACACACACATTTATCACCAAATGACGCAAGTTGTTAGAATATATATTCTGAATTTCGCAGAAAAAAATTTGTGTCGGTAATAACTATATAAAAAAAAAGAAGAAGAATGTGTTGTTGTTGTTAAAAATAGATTCCGATAAACAAGAATAAGAAGAAGAGTAACTCGTCATTTTTGTGTCATTTTTGTTGAACGAAAGAATGTTTTGTGGTTTTTGAGAAAAAATATGGAACAGGACACAAGTTAGAGAGAGAGAGAGAGAGAGCTCTTTGGACTTTTCAAGAGATTTTCTTGTTTTTAGGGATTTCGGAAAATAAAATCAGCTGGAAGTTCCCATAGGAATTAGAATTTCGAAAATTGGGTCTCATTCTGGACTCCCTGAGTTTTTTTTTGACGCGACGGTGTTCGCAGACTCGGCATCACATCTTACGACATTTTGAATTTCCAACAATGATCCAGACCCAAGGATCCAAACCCGGAGTTTTTTGATCGTTCAAAATTTTGCAAAAATTATTTTTCTAATCTCAACTCCTTCTTCCTTTTGTTCCCTCATTATCCTATACCTATTCAAGTTTCTGATCACTGAAACAGAATCTCATTTCTGATTCCTGCTCCTCCTAATCTGCTCTTAATCTAATTATCCCTCCCCTTCCCTCTTTTCCCTGAGATCCCATTAATTTTTTTGTTATCAGTTTCGATATTTGCTGTTCTTGAGTTGAACTCTCTAATTGAAAAACAAATAATATTGACCTTCAATCTGATCTCTTTTTCTTTCTCTTCAAAGACACACGTATCCCATTTCTCAGATCAAGATCATCCTTGCTCTTCTCTCTTCTTTTACATGTGTTCGATTTCATTTCCACCCTCTTTTCTCCGTATCGATCAGATCATCTGTTCATCTTCTTTTTTCTCTAAAGATAAAGAAATAGAGTGAGAGAGAGCGTCAGGTGAGTGGTGCCTCTAAGAGCATCACCATCTCACACGTGATGATAACGAGTAGAGAAATGAAGAAGAAGGAAAAAGTAACGGAGGAATTTGTGTTTGTTTTCTTCACATTTGTCCCGCACTACGATTCACCACTTCGTTAGTTAGTTTTCAGCTTGTTGATTGTCAACATCAGATTTCTTTTTTGTTTTCACCTTTTTTCTCTTCGTCCGCCACCAGGGGGATTGAACCCGACACTTTTTGGGTGGGAGGCAAAAGAGTAAGTCACTCGACCGCGCGATCTCTCAAGCGACAACACCCAGAGGCCATAGAGAAGGTGACCCTTTTTGAGGGCCAGTAGGATCAGAAGTGCGAGCGCGAATCACAGAATCGAAAATATGAAAATAAAAGAAGGAAAAGTAGAAGAAGGAGGAGGAGGAGGATGTGAGGATTACGAGGTGATGGAAGCAGCTCAACGAGCATCTTCTTCTCTCCCACCACCATCATCCACTAATCTAATCCTTTTTTTCGCTTTTTCTCACCAGATTTCTTCTCCTTTTCTTCTACTTCTTCGTCTTCTTCCGAACTCTGACATTTTCAGTTATCACGTTATTTAGGATTTTGGGAGTCCATACTTCTTTATAGGAGCAGTGATCTCATGCAGAAGAGGTGGTATTTTTAGAATTTGGAACTTCTGAAGCGTTTCTCAAAATCAGAATAATATTTTCATGACCAAAAACGAAAAAACGTGATTAATGAACTCCTTCGCATGAGATTTACGTCATTAGAAAGAAAGATAAACCCGGGATCAAAATCTTTTCGGAAAAGGGGACGGCATAGATCAGGGATTTTCTGGAATTTTGGAAGGATAGGGGAACATTTTGAGGTCTGGAAAATTGTCATCAAGATGAAGACGAATTCAACTGATTTTATTATATCTCCAGAACTTTTCTAAATTATGAAATCTCAAAGAAAAGTTTGAGAGGCATTCCCTGAGAGAATTTAGCACTGCCCGTTGTACCGATGCCATTAGGAATTCTGGAATTGGCTGAAACTTCGTCTAATGGGTATCCAAGGTTCCCTGAACACGATGTTCCGCTTTATTTTTGCCTCCGCCCCTTTTCAGTCCAACTTCTCATTATACTCTTTTTTTGAACTTCCAAACAATTGCCAAAATTCCTCAAAATTGGTTCCAAACTTTCAATTTTTTCACAGATTGTTGCTTAACTTTTTCCTACTTTGCTCAAATTTCAATCAATTTTTCAAAAAATATTGTATTCTAAACTTTCAATTTCCATTAAGAAATACTATTATCGGAAGTTTCAAGGACAATATTTCAAAGTTTTACTACCACAAGAAAAAAACCTAAGTTTTTTGGTCCTATCCCTGACTACGAAAAGAATGGTCCCCAAACTATTTGAATTCTCAAAAATCAATAAGTCAATTTTTCGACCATCCTCCACATTTGAACCGCCCTGCCTATAAAAATGGAATCAAAAATCAATAATTCTCACAAATACCCCCCTTGTCGTGGCGTGATTGGGCCTGGTGAACCCCGACGTCACACTTTATAAGAATCCCTGATGCATTTGTGTGATGTGATGTCTCTTGAGAACTGTGTAGATGGAATCACTGCTTTATTCCTTTCGTTAGGGCAATGGCTGAGGCACAGAAGAGTTGGGTGGTTCAGTGGTGGTAGAATACATGTCTTGATGGTAGTGAATAATAGAAGAGACAATGTAAACGTGGCATCGCTGAGGGGAACAGGTCACCTTTTTGGTGAGGGCGAAGGAAAAACAAGTGAGAAGTGAGTAAACAAGTAAACAACAACAAGGGGCGGAGTCTATAGAGAAAGTTCTCGAAGTAAACAAAAGGGGGAAAGAGCGCGCGTAGGCGAGAGAGTGGTTAGAGAAAGGGGGAAAGTTCAAAGAGAGAAATATCGCGGGTCGGCGGTGCAACTTCGGCGCTGTCCGGTGGGGCGCGCTTCCATTATTCACGAGTGGAAGGCTGCAGGCCTAGAGCGAGTGAATTGAAGACGTTGGACGAAGTATAATAAAAGCAGAATTCCACGCCAAGTGGCTCTAACAATTATTATACTCAAGCGAGACTACAGACATGTATAAAAGGTCGTGGTTCCAGCGGAGCTGGGGCCGCGACACTCCGGGGGGAGGGGGTCTACCTTTTTTGTGAAAAAGGTAGACGGCCTTCCTTCTGGGGCCCTTCCGTCCAAACTCTTGAGCTTGAGTTGATAATTGTGGATGGTGGAGATATCCTTTGGAGAGTTCCGCTGAGGATCGGTTCGTACAAGTTTGGACGCGTTGATGAGTCCATGTGGCTTCGTGGTACCCGCTTGACTTGTGGGTGTAGAAGTTTGCGACTTGGTTAGCATCTTTTCCTGCATGGCAGGTGGTCCTTGCGGACTGGCTGTTCCAAGCTGCTGAGGCCACTGCTGAGCATCATGTGTTTTTGACTGCATGATGTTCCGTGCGAGACGGGTTTCAGCTTTGTACGAGGTGGAAGTGGAAGCTTCCTGAAGGTTGATCCTGCTGTGCTTCCTGACATCGTCAGGTCGCTTTGGGTGACTGAGGGCGGTGTTCTCCATGACATCTTGGGTCCGTTGATCGGTGGAGGTGAAGGTATCCACTGACTTGATCGTTGGTCTGGTTCCGGAGTTGTTCTTGTGGGCAAGGTTGCTGAGGTATCCATGTCCGTGGTGTCTTCTGATGACGTTGCGGTTGCCTATCCGTTGATGGGGAGAGTTGGGGCGAACGATTGGGGTGGGGAAAGCAAAGAATGAACGAAGAAGTGAAATTCTGTCGGTATCCTGGGCATATCCTGGTCGTTGTCTGACATGAATCCTGGTCGTTGACTGACTGAGATCCTGGTCGCTGACTGACTTTGGTCCTGGTCGTGGAAGGGTTCTTGAATCCAAATTCGTATTGATCTTATTGTCGTTTTGAATTGGTTGTTCTTGATTCCTTTGTTGGGTTGAGTGATGACTCCTTTGACTTATACTGAGGTGACAGATGGAGGAGTCCTCTTTTCCAGGATGGATATGCTTAGGGATAGAAATGGAGACTTTGCTAACCACACTCTGCACGCCAAGTGCATATGTGGAGAGTTCGGAACCCAACTCAATCTCTTGAGCATGCCTTTTGGGCACGGTGAAGTTGTCGGCTGAGGTTGTTGCATCCCTTGGCCGATGACTTTCCTGATGATGTGTGGATTCTGACGTATAGTGCCAGATTCCACTGTTCTCCGTTCCCTTGGGTGGATATCCTTTGGGCGTCTTTCCTGGTAGACGTGGCTGAGGAGGATCATGTGTGGCTTTGTGCTTCAACTTTGACGTTGTAGCTCCAGAAGGTTCTTGTGTGACTTCTGGGTTACGAGGTTGACTTCTCGTTGATCCTGTGCCATTATCTTTGAAGAATATCCAGTTGAGATAGCGGATGCTAACTCTGTTGAATATCCAGACTTGATGGTCTACGTCTAGATCTTTTCTGGGGTCTTGATGAGCACTTGAGCCAGTCTCAAGTGCTACTCGAGTTGTCCATATCGATGGTCGTCCTGATCCTTCGTTGCTTTGGAGAATCCTTGGCTTGAAGATGATGAGGTTGCTGGTGTTGCCATCCTTCTTGTGGAGTGCGGTATTGCTGAGGAGACTCCCACACATTGCGAGCAATGTCTTGAAGGTGACAGATGGTTGTTGATCAGC
Source organism: Caenorhabditis brenneri (assembly GCA_000143925.2). Taxonomy (NCBI): domain Eukaryota; kingdom Metazoa; phylum Nematoda; class Chromadorea; order Rhabditida; family Rhabditidae; genus Caenorhabditis; species Caenorhabditis brenneri. The sequence goes on from GL379806.1 coordinate 589,870, forward strand.
ATCCTTGGTGTCGTTGGCTTCCAAGTGAATGAGATCGTTTTGACGTTTCCTGCTTGGATGTTGCTGGTTCGGCACTCTCTCACAATCAATCTTTTGGATTGACCTTTGGTCCTCGAGAGTGTTGTCTGCCGCAGGATTGGTATTACTCTGAACGATCAGAATCACGAACGAATACACAAACTCGTGCTTCGCCAAGAAGTCGTTTGAATGTGGTTCAGGACTGAAACTTTCTCGATCATCGTATGGATTTTTGTTGAGACTGAGGCTGATGGAAGGTGACATGGAACGAGTTTTGGTAGATGGAGCAGTTGTGTGTTGATAGAGTAGGGGGTTGTTGTTCGGGGATTTCAGCCCCTGCCTACTGAAACAACTGTTTGTCCGATCCTTCGTCGTCTTCCGGCTCGAATCCTTGATTTGGCTTGTTTGGTGAATACTTGAGCTGAGGGCAATGTCCTGTGAAGTGTCGACCGTTGCAATGTTGGCAATTTTTGTGTATGCACCGATCTACTTTGTGATTCTCTGACAGACACTTGTAGCATAGTTTTTTCCTTTGTACAGCCTCCTTTTTTTGCCGAAGTGGAACTTTGCACTCCATTGCGCAATGTGCTTCGTCGTCGCAGTACTTGCAGGGTTTTGCTTTGCCTGCTGGAGTGAAGTTGAGTCTCATTGACTCTCCTCTGTGTTGCATGGCTGAGGATCCTTGTCTGTTCCTAGGGTCGTACTTGAGGAATCCATATGCTGGGGTTGACTTTTGGAACCATTCTGCTTTGATGGTGACGAGTTGGAGATGATGGTCATCTTTATTGTCCAATTCGATTGGTTCGTTGTTGGAGTCGTCCCTTTGTTTGATGAACTTGTCGAGTTCTGTCTGGAGCATAGCGACGACATCTTGAAGTGAATAGCTGGCTCTGTACATCCACTTGTAGACTTCTGCCTTCAGCCTGGTTGGCAACTGATCGGCTAGTCTGATGATGTAGTACTTTTCGTCGATGTTGACTCCGTGTTCTTTGAGCTTATTGGAGACGTGTGAGACCTCGACGAGTGCTTTTGCCAGCTCCATGACATCTTGACTCCTGAATTTGATTCTGAGGAGTCGCATTAGAGTGAGCTCCAGTTGGTCTTCTTTCCGACTGAGTCGGTATTTCCTCCATTGGCCAGGTTGCTGAGGAAGCATCACTCTGAGAGCTTTGAGCGTTGACTGGAGCGTAGCCGTGTCGGCATGAAAGTCCTTTATCTGGGTGATCGAAGGATTCTTGACCGGATTTTGTTTGGCAAGCTCCTTGTAGTCGATAGTTGGCTCCTGCTCTGTTCTTCGGTTGTAATGAATCCTAGTATCGCTGAGGGTTCGAACGTTACCGGTACGCCAAGTATTTTCGCGTTCGTCACCTCGCTGCGTTACTAAGCTCCTCGTTTGAAGCTGATGTTGGACGGGAGTCTTCGTATCTTGACTTGAGTTTGGAGCAGTCTTCTGGACGATTGGATCGATCTTCTTTGATTGCTCCTGTACGCTATCTTGTTGATGACGTCTGGGTCCTTCAAACTTGAACATGGAGATTCCTCCGGCGATTTCTCCTTGGGGCTTTTGCTGTCCCTGCTTGGCTCCATCCACTTGCTGAGGTCCACTGTCCTGTTGATGACGTTGGTTGGTGAACCGTTGACTTGCTTGAGTGCCGTGTCCTTGGAGGTATGGGCGATTGGCTGAGGACTGGCTTCTCGGATGGACTTGGTCCCTGATCGTTATTTCCTGGAGGCTTTTGGTCAGTGTTCTCAATCCTGTATCCTCACATCCACGACAAGTGGGTAGTGGGGAGGATCTCGAGCGTTTACTGAGTCTGACTAGGAGTTGGTTGATCTTTTGTAGGAGCATGGGAGTCCTGATTCTTTGAAGGCTTTCCTTCATCGCTTCCAGGTGGCGTTCTTTTTCGTCAGGGCTGAGGTCGTCGTCGTCTTGAAGGATGATGTGGACGTCTTGCTCGAGCTTGATTAATCTCGCTTTGATCTTTGACAAGTCGTCGATCCTTCTGTCAATGACGTGCTGAGGTGCGTCGTCTCGATCGTTATCGAAGAAGTCTTTGGCTGCCTTGATGACTGCGTCCGCCCGATTCGCTGCCATGTCGACTCTTCTCATGAAGATATTGACTCCGACGTGCATGGTTGCGGCTGTTGAATGCTGGAGATCTTCTGGAGATATCTGCAACCAGATAAGATTATAGTTGTACAGGTGACTGCCAAACGGAGCGAGAAAACGGATAACGGCTGAGAGATTATCGGAAGATGATAAAAAAGGGATGCGACTCTTTCGGTAAGAGCTGACGTCCAGATAATCTGATTTAGGAGGTTGGCGCGAAGTCCGTCTTCCGTGTGTCCATTGTCGGCTGTCTGTCCTGTCGTCTTAGTTGATGTGAAGATCGACTGGTGAGCCATGTCGCTGAGGAGCTATATCCCCTTGCTTGTTTGCTCTTCTTGAAGGACGTGATGATATGTCTTCTTGCTGAGGGACTAGGGGTCTTGCTTGACTCGATCAATCGGTGGGGACAGTTTGATGGTGATCCATGCTGAGGGAAGCTTCTTCTTGTTGGTATTGGCTAGTGAAGATGTTCCTTGGCTTGATGGATGCTGGCCTGTCCATTCCTGTAGAAGTTGTGCTCGTGTGGTGTACTTCTGACCATTGTGACGTGGCCAGTTACATCCTGATGTAGTGATCCAGACGGTGACTCCATCCTTCGGTTTGATTCCGTGTTAACGGATTTGTGGTCTTCCGAAGCAAGATTGGAGCATTTCTGGAGCTGGGTCCGTTTTGGATGTTGACAAGAGCTGAGGGTTGGAGGCTTCTACACCGATTGCTGTTCTTGAAGCATTTGATTGTTGACTAGAGTTGGGCCGAAGCGACTGAAGACGGGTATTATCCACGCCAAGTGGTTTTACCGCTCCGGTACAATTCGGCTTTCCCTTAGTTTCAGCAGAAGGTTAGTGACGGTTATGTTCCTGTAGTTGTGCTGCTTGCCAGTGTCCTATTTTAGGTGTTGTTAAGGAATTGATTGCTGAGGAACGATGTGAGTGTGCAGTTGATTGGATCTTGGTCAGGTGTCCTTCCAGGTGATTGGTGATCCAGATGGCCTTTCCGGAAACTGACGTGCGTTTGACGCTAGTAGTGAAGATTGTTGGTGAATCCTGGATTCCTTTGTTTGGATGTGCAATCATCCCGATCCAGAACCTTCTTTAAGAAGTTTGTTGGCCAGACGTCCTTCCAGGTGATTGGTAAACCAGATGGCCTGGGGAAGTTGGTAAGCCGGTTGCGGGCTGAGGGGTAGATGTCTTTTCCGTGTAGTTGTTGATGTACTCCAGATGTCCTTTTGGGAAATTGACATACTCAGACTTCCTTCAAGGAGATTGGAGGGTTGGGTCAGGTGATGACACTGAGCCCGGTAGTAGATTGTTGTAACAGGAACTGCCTTAGACTCCCCTGTGAGTCCTCCTGCTCCACATCGCCGGATTGTTTTCCGTACCTCGCTGCCTCTACGTGGCAATGCAGCACGAGGGATCATCGTCCTGAGCTCCTGGTTTCGTACGCGTTTGTTGATTGGGGCCAAGCGCTGAGGATGACGGATGTGAATGTCTGTTAGCAGGTCGGGGCTGATGTGGTCCGACAGCTGCATGGGAATGCTAACAGAGTGTACTTGATACTGCCGACCAAGCTTATTTCCCATCGTTTGAGGGGGACGTTACCTAGGCTACGAATATAGGACTAGCATTTTGTGCTACCCTTTATTTACCTAAAAGATAAGACAAAAATGAGCCACTAGACCACTCTCCTCCACTTTCCACCCGGCCTTGGGCTTCTGGCTTCGGAATGCGTTCTTGGTGGCGAGATACTAAGAGTTACCTAAGACCTCACTAAGACCCAGCGTAGGCTAGCTAACGTGGGGGGGGGGGGACCGGCGTATATTCGTTGACGCTTAGTTAAAAGATAGTTAGTGGAGAGTAGACACCCGCGCTCGTTCGGCTCAGAAACTGATTGCTCAACAAGACAGGTGTTGGTGACTCGGGAAACGTGTCAGCGACAAGAAGGCAGTTGATGATGTCCTTGCTTTGCTTCCTTATGCTGAGTTTTCTTCATTCCTCTCTTTATGGCTTTGGTTCTCTTCCTGTTGACGTACTCCAGCTGCTTCCTCTTGTATGGGGTTGCTCCAACATCTTCTAGGTGTTTTGCTGAGGGCGAACTGTGTCTCAGCCACGACAAGTGGTTTGGACTTTTCTGATGTGTCGTAGCCACGCCAAGTGGTTCGGACGACAAGAGAAATTTGTGCTGAGGTCGTGAGATGTTGGAGTTGGAGTCGTTGCCAATTGCTTCCTTCTTGGCAGCAGCTTTCGTTTTGACTTTGGAGGAGTTGCTGTCTTCCTTTGCTTGCTGAGGGTGTTGAAGACGACATGAGAGATGGAGAGGGAATGAAGAAGGCATCCTTGGAGTGGGCGCTGTTAACTCTCTTTCGGATCCTTTGTTTCCTTGTTGAGGGTGAGGGTGATTGCGATCCAAATTACAATCAGTATTCTGACCAGCGCGACCTCTACGCCACTAACTATTACCGAAATTTTACGCGTTTTTTTGAGATTAAACTACGCGCTGACTTATTCCGACTATCGGTTTTCAGGCCGAATGTTCCGATTCGGACATCATCTGGGGAGACGCGTAGAGAAGCTGATGGGATGAATCATCTCTTTTGAAACGTCGCACAGCGATTGCCACATCTCATCCCGATCCTCGCTATGCTGCCGACTTTTACGGCTTGGCTGGTGCCAAGTGTTCTGGGCGCTATCTCTTCCAGATTTGCTGGTCCTTTTGCTCTTCGACCGATGATGTTGCTTCTGACGGAGCGAATGGCTGAGGTGATGCTTGTGTTTGATGACGGTCTGATGGAATTTTGATGATCGCATCTTGTGTTTTGGCATCTTCCTGGCGCAAAATCCTCCATAGTGACTTGATATTTGCGTTTGAAGAGGTGGATTTCGGCTGAGGAAGAGGGCTGAGTGTTCTGCGACGCCAAGTCGATAGTACAAAGCCTCTTAACCTCGGTTTCATCCGTTCTTGTGTATTCGTGCATCATTGGCTTCATTTGTAGCGGTTAGGCTCAATCTCGGTCTTGACCGATGGGGCTTGATGTAGTTGTTCATGTGTCCAACTGATCACTGACGTCATTGGCTGCCGGTTGCTACGCATTGGCAGAATCTCCGCACTTCGTAACATCTTCCGCATCATCTCCGGTTGGTGAAGAGCGCTGAGGTATTTCTTCTTTCTCCGCAAATCAATCGTTGGCTCCTTCTGACGAAAACGTTGTTTCCGCCAAAAAATCGATAATTGCAGTCTCGACGATAAAATCCGAGCCTGACTGATCCGCTGAGGGTGAAATCCGGATTGGCCTGATGTTGACCATATTTGTTCCTCCTCCTGTGTTTGTTGTTCCTTTCGACCGTGTTTCTTCATGATTCCTGTCTTCTTTGGCTCTCCTGCCGATGAATCCGTCGTTCGCTGCGATTTTCTGCGAATTTTCCTTGAAAATTGCATCATTTCTCAGTTTCCGCTGAATTGTCCTTTTGTTTGACGTCTTCCGACTTCTTCTTCGACGTTGGAAAGCTGAGGAATAAACTAAAATCCATTGCAAACTGCTCTTGATCTTGTTTGACGGCAAAGCCCGGGCGCCGCCAAAAAATCGATAATTTGCGTCATCGATGCGTAAGAGCCGCTTGCTGAGGGGGAATCCTTCCGAAATTCGTTCGGTCTGACCACGTTCGTTCGATAAAACCGCACAACAGGCTATCCCACTCATCCGCACGCCAAGTGCGTAGAGAAAGGGGGCCTGAAGGCAGCTTACCGAAAATCACTCATCTCTTTTCCGTTGAGAGCATCCGTTTGTTGCATCAGGTCACCAGAGGGTCCTTTCCTCGAAGAAATCCGGATCGTCGACTATCCTTCATCCTTCTCACTCCGGTCGATGCACCATGTCGTGGCGTGATTGGGCCTGGTGAACCCCGACGTCACACTTTATAAGAATCCCTGATGCATTTGTGTGATGTGATGTCTCTTGAGAACTGTGTAGATGGAATCACTGCTTTATTCCTTTCGTTAGGGCAATGGCTGAGGCACAGAAGAGTTGGGTGGTTCAGTGGTGGTAGAATACATGTCTTGATGGTAGTGAATAATAGAAGAGACAATGTAAACGTGGCATCGCTGAGGGGAACAGGTCACCTTTTTGGTGAGGGCGAAGGAAAAACAAGTGAGAAGTGAGTAAACAAGTAAACAACAACAAGGGGCGGAGTCTATAGAGAAAGTTCTCGAAGTAAACAAAAGGGGGAAAGAGCGCGCGTAGGCGAGAGAGTGGTTAGAGAAAGGGGGAAAGTTCAAAGAGAGAAATATCGCGGGTCGGCGGTGCAACTTCGGCGCTGTCCGGTGGGGCGCGCTTCCATTATTCACGAGTGGAAGGCTGCAGGCCTAGAGCGAGTGAATTGAAGACGTTGGACGAAGTATAATAAAAGCAGAATTCCACGCCAAGTGGCTCTAACAATTATTATACTCAAGCGAGACTACAGACATGTATAAAAGGTCGTGGTTCCAGCGGAGCTGGGGCCGCGACACCCCTGTCCAACTGAAAAAACTAACTTTCACTAGGCACGTGTATAGTAGAACTGAACAGAAAAATCAGTCAACACCTTCCTCCTCTTTCTCTCTCTCGTTTTCCGTAAATATACACAACTTTATGCACTGCCTAAGCATCACATGTGTCAGTATGTGTGTGGGGGTGATTGGGTGATCATCAACTTGATATTGAGAATGACAATGACCCTTTTGATTTTTTCCAATTTGAAAAATGATTTTTTTGGAAACTTCTCCATTTTTTTTTCGTAGAAAAGTTCTTCAAAAATGTTCCCAAAGTTCGTTTCTTTCCGGAGGTTGTTTACGCAGCCGCGCCTCCCCGACCCAGGATTTATTTACGACTTTTTTGTTCTTTTTGTGATTTTTGCAAGGGGAAAATTAGGATCGACCAATTTAGATTCCTTTGTTTGGTTCTAACCAAAAAGTTTTTGAAAAAGTGCAAAAAGAAGGAACTAGTAGTATCCATTTGGGAATTGAGAATGAATTCTTTGTCAGTTCCGGAGAATTCCTGGATGATCGATGTGCGCTCTACTGAGAATTCCAGAATAAGGATTTTGTAAAATGGTTGTTACCACCCAGCAAGATTGCTCTGTTGGATAATCAATTGAATTCTAAACTTTGAACTCCTCCTCCTAAACTTTGGGTCCCAAACAAATCAAAGATTGAAACGAAATCCATTACTAATTCTTCTATTCCCCTTCAAAAAGACCATTCCATGACCAACCCCTTCCTATAAGTACTCTCTATATTATGTGGTCATACCCGTTTCCTCTTCCGGTTTCAAACGAACTTTTTGAAAAAAAAAACGAAAAACGAAAAATATTTTTCAGAAGAGAAAAAAGAACTGAGATGTGGTTTCTACGCAGTCGAGTATTTGGTTCATCAGCAGATCAGAATGAAAGGGATCGTGGTGAGTATTTCAAAAATGATTCATTGAATTTGTAAAAAAAAACGGCCCATTTCGAAATTTGAGGGTGATTTGGCGGAAAAATTATGTTTTTGACATTGTAAAGACTCGAAAAAACATAGCTATACGGTATATAGCCTATACCCCTAGCACACAACTGAATTGTCGTAAAATACAGTGCCGAGTCTGCAAACACCTTGACTGACACCTATTTTCAAAGTGATGAGAAAAAATTCATAAAAATGGTGAACAAAAATTGCAAATTATGACAAAAACCGCCATTTTTGAAGTCAACGAAGGGCATTCAAAACAAGTCTTTACACTCTAAACCTTGCCCAAACAACTGAATTATCGTAAAATACAGTGTCGAGTCTGCAAACACCTTCAACTGACACCATCACGTCAGATTGCAGACCCGTAAAAGAAAGATCAGAACCAAAAATTTCAATTGCTAAGAAAATAACCAAAATGTCAATTTTTTTTGTTAAATGGAAACATTTGGCAACTTTTTTTCGTTATCTTTCAACCCTTTTTGACAGTTCTGACAGACTTGAGCATGATAAGAGAGGTCGGTCACTTTGAAGGAAATTGACAGTTTTTCGAAAAAGAAGTTCAACTAGAAAACACGGGAAATACCTGCTATCTGACGTGATGGTTTCAGTTTTGGTGTTTGCAGACTCGGCATTCTATCTTACGACAATACAGTTTTCTCGACTGTTTTACAACCATTTTGCACAAAAATTCACTTTTGGTGCTGGAGTTTCAGACAACTTTCACGAGTGTTTCACGATTTCCCCCCCGGGGATTAATAATGTTTGCCCCCTGAAGCCCCCCTCCCTTCTCATTATCAGTTGGGTACACAACACAAATTTTATATCTACTTACATTCCTAATCCGCAATCAAAAAACACAAGAACCCTCATCATACACTCCATCGTTTTCACTCAAAAAACAACAAAGAAAACTGTGAAAAAAAATGACAAAAAGTAGAAAAAAAATGATAACGAAATCGAAAACGAAGTTTCAAAACAAAATAAAATGAAAAAAAAAAGGGAAAAATCAAAACAAAACACATCAATATTTTAGAAGATGAAGACGCACCGAGACGAATCATGGATGCACTGAGCTACAGGAGACCTGTAAGTGATACTTTCACTCTTTGTTCCCTTTCCTTGAAATACAGTTATCATGTCATGGAAAATGAGTCTCTTTCTCTCTCTCTCTCTCTCTCTACTCTCTCTCTCTCTCTTTTTTGTTTCTTGAAAAAAAAGTGGAGTGAGGAGACGGATTGACGGCAGTTTTTTGTCCATAGACACACACTGCCACTGTAATTATTATTACCAAAAGATTGTTGTTTCTTCGAATCGTGTCTTTGTTATTAATACATTACCTTTCTTTCATTCATTCTCTTCAGTTAGTTTTCTTTCTTTTTGTATTTTTGAGTTCACTGATTTTCAGATTCCTCTCTTATACCGTGAGTTTGTGATCTACAAATTCTAGCACCCAATTTTTTTGAAATTATTAATTAGGTTTCAAAAAAAATGCAGAAGAAAAAACATTTTGAAAAAAAAGGAAAAAAAGGAATTGAGCCTGGCCTTCATCGCGTGAAAAACAAAAGCGCTAACCATATAGCCACCGAATCGTTTTGTCATAGGAAGGTGGTAGGGCATACAGGAAAGAGGGGGTGTTTGAAAGTCCACTCATGGGCGGCGTAGAGAAACAGGGGACTGAAAGTCGATCTTCTGAAAAGACTTTTCTTCACCAATCCCATATCTTTTCGAGAAAATTAAGATTTTTTGATAAAATGTGAACTTTTTTTTGTATTTTATAGTCGTTGATCATCACATTTTACTTCCAGATTTCCCAGAAAAAGCTATTTTCAGCCAAACATCTTGAAAGTTCTCACACTTTCCCGAATTTCAGATTTCCAAATTATGCGCATATTTTTACAGTGAAACTTTGCAAAAGCTTCCATTTTCTATGAAAAAAAACCTCCCGTTCCCACTTTATTATTCTGCCTGCAACAACCTATAAAAGTTGTTCAGCTTCCATCGTTTCACTTTTATTTATTTCATCAGTTTCCGAAGGCTTCTTCCATTCTTTTTGGTAAACCTTTTCCATGCACATGCATGCCGTTATATTAGAGCTTTCTTTCTGAAATTGTTTCTCTTTCTCCTCCTCCTAGACACACATAAAAATCAAAGTATCAGCTGCAAATTAGCTACACGCCGAATCTGAAAAAAAACGGTGAATGATAACAAAAATTCTTCTTCTGCAACACAATAAATGTGTACAAAGCGGTCAAATTGACCCTTTTGTCGGCTGATTTCCCCCCGTACTACAACAAAGAAAAACAGTAATGAGAAAGGGAAGGAAAAGTTGACAACAAAGACGAAATTTCAATAAATTGGTAATGGAAATGGCAGGGAAGAAAGCTGAAAGCAAAAAATAACCGGTTTCTTTTCTTCACTTATTTCGAAACCTCTCGAGAAAATAATTTCAGTTTTTGAATCAGAAGTTGCTTCTGTAAATTTTTTTTGATGGACACCTAAAGAGAATTTTTAGCAAAAAATAAAAAATGACAGCTAGAATGATAATGGAGACACCCGAAAGCCATAAATAATGATCAGAGGTCGATGATGCCCCTTTTTTGCGGCAGTCGTCAAACTATTCTTCCATTCGGTAGTGGCTTTGAGATGAAGAAGAAGAACATCCTTCTTTTGATGTTTGAAGGAGGAGAAAGTTCTTCTGATGAAATGTCCTTTCGAAAAATGATGATGATGTTCTTTTGTTTTTGGGGAAGAATTTTGAGTGCAATTTCTTGTGGTTAATTGTATTTGTAAGTTATCTCATCCGTTAGAAAAATAACAAAAATGTTATTTAGACGAGGGGCACATCGATCTTTAATTTTAAACTTTTTTTTCGATCAGCAGTTTTGAGTTTCTAGGAACCTAACAACACCTAGAAATGGTTTCTGAATTTGAGAATAATTTTTCTTAGGTAGATTATTGAAGATACCGTAATTCTCATAAAAATTCAAAGTTGAGGATTTCCCAAGACCTTTCAACTTTTCTCAAAAAAATTATGAAGACTTTCAGGTTTTTCGGGTTTTTTCGAAATCAGCTTCGAATTTCTAATCTAGAACCTATGCCAAGCTTTATCAGTCCTTAAGTACCTCAGAACCAAGAAGAATTCTAGACAACTGAATTCATGGTCTTGTAGAGCAGAAAATTCCCTATAGAATGGTATAAATATCATATAGGTTTGTATCAAAAAACTCCGCTCAAAACTTCAAAAAACTACAATTTTTCCTTATTTTACCATACTGATTTCAAGGATTCTCAAAAACTAGAACCCAATAATCTTTTGGACTTCCTTATTTCCAATCCTTATCTCCTCAAACCACTAACACACCGTTTGTTTTGTATTCGATTTACTGTCACCTCGTCTCAATTTCAAAAACAAATTCAAGGTTCTTCTTCCCTAACCCCGAACATTTTCTTCTTCTTCTTTCACAAGCTTCCTTCATTCCATTACCCATTCAAAAAAAGAAAGGTCGTGCCACCACCAAAAAAGTGAAGCTGTTTCTGTTTCCTCCCCGTCCTCCTCTTATGACCTTCTTTTTTTTTGATCTGCCATCTCTTCTTCTCCTATTTCAGTCCCATCATCATTCAATGATTGTTACAACCAACTGGAAGTACTACTTGCCAGGCTTCTTGTCCTCCTCCTTCTCTCTTTTTTCTTTTCTTTCGGGTCGTTGGGTCGGGCCATTCTCGTTTCGAAAACGTTCAAATGTCAACACTGTTTGCTCAATTTTTGCGCCTCTTTCCGCGCCTCCTTCACTCTCATTTTTCAACAAATCACTTCCTCATTTTCTCTGAAATCTCTTGATTTTGAGTGATCTCTCCTCCTTTGATTTTTTATGATTCCGCGCGGAAGGGGGTGCAGATGGTGGCACACACGTCGCGAAACGTGCTCTCTTTCTGAGTCATTCCGCAAGCGTTCCACTTTTTTGATGCGCGAGAATGGAATGTGCCATAAAGTTCTGGATCTTTTGGTTTTATGAAAACTGATGAAATTTTAGATTAGACTTCTTGAGATCTCACTTTCATTCCTCGTTGTCTACTGTGAAAATTGTGGTCTGTAGACTTTGAGAAGTTATATCTCGGCTGAGAATAGAGATATAAAAAAAGTTGTTAACTAGTAGAATGTGTATTTTTAAAATTTGAATCAAGTTTCAATTAACAACTTTTTGATAACATCTCTCGAAATTGAGATAAACAGGTTGAAAGGTCTAGAGTTATTACTGTAGTCTATGTTCTGTTGAAAAATAATTTTGGAGCTTTATATCTCAGTTGAAATCAGAGATACAAAAAAGTTTTCAATCAGTAAAGTGTTTATTTTTTAATGTTGTACAAAATTTTAGTTGACAACTTTTCTATAACTCTACTCCTAATCAAGCTATACCGCTTTGAAATGTTGCTAGTTCCTACCGTTTTTGCTTTGAAATGTTGCTAGTTTCAACCGTTTGCTGTTGAATCTTTTTTGAATCTTCATAACTTGGCTAAAATTGATGTTATCAAAAAGTTGTTAACTAGTAAAACGATTTGCTTATTGAATTCTACAAAATGTTAATTAACAACTTTTTGATAGCTCTTTTCCCAATCGAGATATACCGCGTCAAAGTATCGGTAGCTCCTACCGTACTCGCCTTTTCAGTTGAGTCTTTATCAAACGTTTTATCTCGGTTGAAATTGAAGTTACAAAAAAGTAGTCAACTGAAAAAATGCCCAGTTTTCAATATTCTACAATGTACTAGTTGACAGTTTTTTTGTAACTCTACTCTCAACGGAGATACAAACGGCTAATTTCCTCCTCCCTTCCCTTGTTGTTCTAAATTTGATCATTGTCGCCATAAATAAGAGATCAAATGAACTTGAACACCAATTAAAAATAACAAATCAACAACAGCCAATTTTTTAAAAACTTTTGATTTATGACTATAATTGCCCCGGTATAACCGGTATCAAAAAATCCAAAAACCTTTAATAAAACGACATTAAATGTTTTGGGAGAAGACGCTGTCTAACTATCTGCGTCTCCTGTTTTGTATCTTCTCTATCTCTTTTTCTGTGATAACTGCCTTTATGTTGAAGGTATTCTAGTCTACAAAATCAGAAATCAAAACACAGTTCCCCTTCTAATTTTCACTTTTCTTTAACCACTTACAGTCGGTTCATTGTCCATTTTTCTCAAGAGAAGTCTCTTTGTTTTTGAACTCACCTCCCCTAGGTCAGTCATTCAGTCACTCATCATTTTCTTCTTCTCCAGGTAACAATAGACGAAATGACCTTCTTGTCCTTTCTGAAATTTTTCTTCGTTTTTTCCCCCGCGTCTAGACAACAGATGGATCAATTCTTTCTGTTTTTGAAGTAGTGGAGGGTATTCTAGAGAATGAAATGGGGTGATTGGCTGTAGAAGGTTTTGGGTTTTGAAATATGGAAAACATATGATTTTTTATAATGAAATAGTAATGTTTTGATTTTGTGGAGTTTTGGATTATATGGATTTCATAATTTTCTTTTGTTTTGAAAACCTAATAGTGACTTTTTCTTGATTTTTTTGATGATTCTGATCTCAAGAATCAGGTTCTGTCTGCAATTTTGCGGCGAGCTTCAGTTTTGGTGTTTGCGTACTCGGCGTCTAATTTGACGACAATTTGGCTACCTGTTTAATTTTTTGTGTTGAAACCTTTTGAAAATGTGCTCCGAGTAGTAAGTTTCAGCAAGCCAGTCATCTGAACTTTTGGATCCAATTTTGGAAATTTGTCTGCAATTTGCTTCCGGTGTTCGCGTACCTAACCCCAAGTTTGGCAACAAAACTGAATTGTCGTAAGGTTAAAGGTCGAGTCTGCAAACACCACAGTGCCGCTGTTTTGTGACGCGAAAATCGAAAAATCAATCCAAAAAATTATTTAACCTAAAATATCAAAAAACCAACCGAACAACCGAAAAAAAGAACACTCATATGTGTTGTTATTGCCTTACCCATTAATTGGAGGGGGTTCAAATGTGAATCCGATCTTCCTCCAGTTGTTGTTGTCTCTTTCTCTGCGAACAATGATCAAATTGCAAACAAAAACACATCTAAACACAGCAAAAAAAGAATCAGTAGTGAATGAAGAATCCTATCCGTTTAGCCTCAGCCCCAGAGCGTCTTCTCTTGTCCTTGACGGCACGTGCGTCACGTGCCAAGTAGATATCAGTGGTTGATTGAGGAGAGAGAATGATGACTGGAAATCTCTTTTTTTCTTAACCGAACTTCTTCCTTCTCAATTCAACCCTTATCATTTTACCAGTTGGTTCACTAGTTTTTTTTAATCGAATTTATTTTTTGGAGGCTAGATTTAGAATTCTCCAAATTTAGAGATCTGCAGGAGTTTGAATTTTTTCTGATCTGGAAATCCTACAAAGATTTTAAATCTTGCTCCAGATTTTCCAGCAAGAATGTTTTTCTAGGATTCTTGATTTTTGGATTTTCTAGACACCCGGAAACTATTTTCACACCTGGATTTTCAAATAAAATCTCCAGTTCAAAAAGAAAAAAGGACCATTGATTTGTGATCTATATGTCACATTTTCTTTTAGTTCTTTTTTTCCTAACAAACTGCTTGTGTATCACATTTTTTGCCGGGCGCTCCCCCCGGAGGAGAAGAAGGTAGACTGAGATGAAGAAGAGAGTTCGGAGGAGAAATTGGGAAGGAAAAGTAGTAGTATTTGCCAACCGAACACCGTGTATTTATTTACCTCCATCACATTTTTCACCACCACCTTTTCTTTTCGTTTAACTCTCCCTCTCTCCGTCCCAATGGGGTGTACCAGTTGGGATTTTTTTTTTTGACCGTTTTGGTTTTTTGAGAGTATTGAGTTCTTGGGGAGCCTTGTGACACAAAGTCTTTGGCAGAATGCAAAGTTTGCTAATTTCTCATGACCTTTCTCTGAAAGTTATGGCAAAGTTTCGTTTCTTAGGATTTCTCCAGATTTCATGCTACTGAAATTTGAGCAACCTGAAGTTCATTACCAATTAGCTTTACGAAAACTATTTTGTCTATTGATTAGTGCTTTTTCGTTCTACAAGCTACAAATTTCGGTTTTTGATTACTATATTTTGGCATAGCCAGTATTAAGTTTTTATCAATCGTGAACAATTTCGAGTCTCCACAAATCCGTTTTTTTGAGCTATCTAGATTTTTCAGCAATCATTTCACTAAGACTGAAAGCCCCTAGGTACTGTAACCCCAAAGTCATGGAGTACAACTTTCCAAGATCACTGAAGTTGTTCTGTATGCATGTGCTTCTGAATGACAGTACAACCAGAAACATGAAACGAATACTTTTTAACTCGCACCTGTTATTTCTACCAACCTTAGACGCAAAAAAACGGTCTCCTAGGTCAGCCGGTTCGCCCAGGTGTGAAGATGTCACTTCTCCACCATTAGGTTCACTTGCTAGCTTCGTAAAACAAAAAGAAAGAAAACTATTTATTCCAAAAAGTTTCAAGAATGCTCGAAACTTCATCTTTTAAAATATTGCTCTAAGATTTTTTCTCTATGATTCAATCAAATCTCTACTTCAATTTTTATACTCCTCTCACTTCCGTTCGTTTAATTAAAACCAATGAAAAAGTCTATATTGTTTTATCATCCCTCCCTTTCCTTTAAGTACTTTATTCGCTATCTCATCAAAGTTCAATTGACCTTTTTCCCCCCTCCCCTCCTTCTATTTTCTTACAACAGTACAACCACATCGATAATCGAATTATTTTTTTTATCTCGTTCATTATTCAATTTTCTTTATTTGCAGCGCGGGGAAGGTTCTATGATGGGAGCTCGACAATCGACGACGTCACACCACGACACTTTTCAAGGTGAGTCTTTTTTTTTGTTGAAAAATTGGATTAGATTGATGTTCATATAAAAAAATGAGAATGAAAAATATTGACCAAGAATTGGAAAAAATTGTTTGACTAGGAACTGTTTTTCTTTGCTCTTCACAGGGTTACATTTACTGAAAAATTGAAAAGAACCGGAACATTGAATTTGAATAAAGTCTGAAAACTGTCTATCATGTTCAAACACGAATGTTCTCAGCCAATTTGGCGCGGCTCTCCTCGTTGACCGATGAGATAAGAACTGTTGAAAGATAAGAACTGCTACTCCGACATTTGAAATGTACGTGCCTTTTCTCCATCTCTCCTCAGAAAGAGAACACAAGGAAGGAACGAAAAAAAAACTGTTTGTTGGTTCTAGATGAGGGGTTTTGTCCAGGTTTTGAATTGCGAAGAAAAGAAAGAACACAGAGAGAAAATGAAATGGTTTAGTGGAAGGATTTGCGAGGATGATCTGTACTTTTCAGAGAAGAGAGAGACGAAAAGACTTATGGCAAACTTGTTCGTTTTTGTAAAAGTTTCTGTGCTCTTTGTATTGATTTTATTTGTGTTTCTCTTAGAAAAAGCCAAAGAACGATCTTTAAACCATCCGTTCAATAGCTTTTGTTATCATGAGAAAATGTGATTTTACAATGTAAAATGAACGATTTTCGGGCGAAGGATTGAGAAAAGATTATATTTGTTCAGTTCCCATACTTTATTTTTTCGATTGGCTTGTAAAAAATATCGAAAAATCAAAAAAACACTGAAAATTTTCCGTTTCTTTGGTTTTTCCGAAAATATTTCAGCGGAAAAAAATGCATTTCGCTGCGAGACTTTTTGGTTTTCTGCATAACTGTATGTCCCTTTAATCTGTTTTGTAGTTTAGAAAAACAACAACTTTCTGTGATCGATCATCTATCAATTTTCTCAGCATTTTCATCCGATTTCAAATTTTCTCCATCATTTTTTTTGTTCCAGTCAATGCCATAAATCAAAAATTAGCTGCGCCCCTTGAATACAACGACCTTTTCCATACGAGTTTAAACCAAGAAAATTGGTAGGTAGAGGGGGGAGGCGCCTAGATGAATATCTCGGCTTCATCTTCGTCAGATTTCGTTTTCTTCCTCCATTTCGAAAGACGACTTTCACTTCATTCACTGTTCTTCTTGTTTCTTTGCACTATTAGTCTCGCAAAAAGACTGCTGCTTCTTTTTCCAGATGTTCCATGTTTTTTCGAAAATTTTATAGTTTTTTTTTTCTGTTTTGCTTGAGTTTTCGAGTTAGTTTTCTGTTCTTGTGTTTACAGAATTATTCAATTACCGTAGGCGTACGCAAAAAGGTCTTTTCGTCATCGTTTTCGGCTCTTTATCAGTCACATTCTTCCATGTTTGATCAGTCTAGTATGCACATTTTTTGACTAAAAACGTAAAAACTTTTCTATATTTTTGAATTAAAAATTTTGCTTGAAAGCACCAGAAGTCTCGGTTCCTTTTTTTGATTCACCTCACTAGTCATTTCACTGTTTCCCTTGCCAATTGCCATTCGAACACACAGACAACCTAACCAGTCGTTCGTTCGCTTCTTCCGATTCGAAACGAAAGAATTGGATGAAAATTGAAGGATAGTAGAGGAAGGGAAGGTCGAATACATGACACACCACCACCTTCTTTGTATTCACTTTCAATTCCTTTGTTTCCCAACAAATTTTCACAAATTTTTGTTTCCGAAATTGTGTGTTTTCAAGGCTCGTTGAAGCGAAGGCCGTCGTACAACAACCATGATGTTTCAATTTTTGTTTTCCGTCCGATCTTTGAACGATCCACCTTATCTGTTTCCGACATCTCTGAAGATGATCCGTTGCTACGATTGTTTCCTTCTTCATCTTGATGATGATCATATGATCATTCGGATCATGCCAACATCGTTTTTTCGCGTAGACTGCGCTTCCTTCTGTTCGCAATCATGGTTTTGTTCTGTCCAGAACAAAGAAGACCATATATGCAGAAGCTTTACAAACCAGTAATTTTCGGTGAATTTCCGTTACGAAAATTATTTTCAAAATGAAAAATAGCCAACTGTGATGGAACAGAGACATTTGGAGGCTTTTGTCTTTGTACGCTCGTAATACTGAGATACGACGCTAAGATTGCACACGCAATCACGTCAGACTGCAGAAATGCATTGTCCTCAGAAAGGTCGCTTCTTATCCTCTACCATCTGGTTGCACCTTCTTACTTGTATTACGTCATCTTCGGCTATTCGGGTGTCCCGCCATCTTTGTAGGATTACTCAAAGCCCACTTTCGCAATTTCCAATTTATTTTCTAATTCTGACTGGCTGTGCCCTAGCCTGTTGCTCTCTAATAAATCTAAAATCTAACCTGCATCCGCTCGCACAATAAAGCTTTTCTCGTCTTCTACATACTCATCTCAGCTCTGCTCTTCCTTCCTTTTTTTGTCTCTGCCAACTCTTTATTGTGTCATGTGCCACCCCAGAAAAGGAAAGAAGAAGAAGAAGCCGTTGTCTCTTTTTTTTTTCGCTTTTATTCTTCATCTGACTTTTGGAAGAAGAGCTCTCTTCTCTCCTTTGCCCTTTTTTCACTTTCAGTATACTTACTTTCACTCGAGATTCTATCTTGTTTCATTTCAAATTTCACCCCTCTCCTCCTCAATCACCCTTTTCCCCTTCTTCTCGTCACTATTCGAAATAAGAGAACAACCTGTTTTTCGTCGTGTATGTGACTTAGATGATCGTATTATTTACAAAAAAGTTAAAGAAGTGGCGACCTTGAGTCTCTCGTTCATTTCATTTCCCTCTTTGACCAGGAGGAGAGGAGGGCGTCAAGAATTAAGAAAACACAGAATTTTAATTAGTTCTTCTTCAGTATTACACATACACACACTTTTAAATCAATTCCGAATTTCAAAAAAAAAAAGAGATGAGAATGATCAAAAAATAACAGAGAGATATTGTGTTATCACCCCTTGACTTGCGCATAGATAACCGGTCTCTCAGCGCGAATAAGCCCCCATCCCGCAACTTTATTGCGTGCTAATGGCCGAATGTTTTTCGTGTTTTTTGTTACGCGACGAGGCGCAACAATCATAATTGTGTCACCTTTTGATGCTTTTACTATGCCAAAATTGGGATTTTTTCTATTGTGAATTTTGTCTGCTTCGAAATTGTTTTTGAAGATAAAAATCAAAAATACAAAAAACTACAGCTTATTCTACAGCGTAGACTCTGCCCTTAGCTCTCATTTTTGTCTTCGTATAGGCTACAATTTCCTAGATCTTCTTCCTAGTTGCTCCTCCTCTCAAAATTCAAATTTGCACATAAATATATCCAAATAAATCTCCTCCTTGTTTTTACATCATTCTCTTTGTTCGTCGATTTGGCACAATGTTTTCAGTGGTGTAGGGGGTAACAACCCCTCAACCAACATGCAATGCATTTTACATAACGCGCAGCACCCTCTCTTCTTCGGACTCTTTTTTATTTTTTCTTTCTTCTCGGTGCCATGCTTTAGTATGTCTGTCGGTGCAGATGAAAAGAGAGAGAATTTTTGGAAGTGCCTAGTACTCAATAATTTTTGAAAAGAAGAGAAAACTGGAAGTTTGCTTACAACGAATGAGAGAACACGTTCCATAAACACATTTTAACTTCCAATTAAGGTGTATATAAAATCGAGAATACAGGTTTCTTTTCCCATCCATCCTATTCTTTTTCCGATTTTTTGTTTCTTCTATACTGCAAAATGTTAGTTTTGTGCTTCTTCTTCCGAGCAGCGGAAATAGATGTAGATATTTTAGGGATAGTTTTTTTTCCTTCAAAAAGTGCGCGGATAGGTGTTTGTAATAAGTTGAAAGACGAAATGGTTGTGCCGAGAGAGACAGTGAGGTTACGTACAGTTTAAACATACATTGAAGAGATATAGATAGAAAAGAGTCGAGACGTGGAGGGGGGCGAAAGTTCGAGAGAGAAACTAGTTTTCTATACTCCAATTGAGTGCCGTCTCGTTGCCATTGCAATTTCTTTCACCTCCACCCAACCTTCAACCTCCTTTTTTCTTTCCTCAAAAAAGGGCCTAGATCAGTTACTAGTAAGAAATAGTTAGAAAAATGCCAACTACCCATCACATGATGATCGTCGTCTCGCATCTGTTCGGTACGGTCACAGTTTCATCGCCAACATCATCATCTGAGCGGCGGCGAAGAAGAAGCGGTCAGTTACAAATAGTTTTAGAGGTTGAAAGATAAAGATAGATGATATGAGGTGCGTGCCGTTTGATTGGAGAAAAAAAAACTATTTTCGAGATAAATCACGTGTTTCTAGGTTTTAATGTACAACCACCTCCACCCTTTTTTTCGGTTTCTCTCCCTTGTATATCGTCATGTATTCTAGTCAACCACCTTGCGCAAAAATTTCCTCATCATCTTTCGTTTCTTATCAAATTCTGATTAATCGATTCATTCATTTTTCTAAAATAAAACAACAAGATTTTCGTTGATCTTTTCTTCTTCTCCTTCCTCATTATAAAGAAGCTGAAGGGAAATGAAATAAAACATTTTTTTCCAAAGCTGCAAGTGCCCCCGTCGCGGTTGAAGGATTAAAAACTGGGATTAGGCTATCACATTGCATATAAGCTTTTTTTCGGAAATCGATAGAGATTTGTTTTTTCGTGTCTTTAGAACTACATAGAG
Source organism: Caenorhabditis brenneri (assembly GCA_000143925.2). NCBI lineage: Eukaryota > Metazoa > Nematoda > Chromadorea > Rhabditida > Rhabditidae > Caenorhabditis > Caenorhabditis brenneri. The sequence goes on from GL379806.1 coordinate 610,055, forward strand.
CTCACTCATCATCCGCTTAAAAGATGAGCTCGAAATGGAAACATAAAAACAGAGCTCTTCTTCAATTTATCCCGATGTCTCGATTTGTTTTCCAACTGCACAAAATAATGTAATACCGGCGTTGCTAGGTTCAATTTTTATAAAAAAGATTAACGAACTCGATATCCTAACAGGATTTTATTGGAGTTCCTCATTATTTTTCCTCGTTGAGTTCCGGTCAAACTCAAAACTTTTCTGAATTCTCGGAATTCCAAAATAAAATAGTTTTATAAAAATGATTCCAAGAAGATATATGTTTGCTCTAGAACCACCACCTCCTTCCGATAAATATCAAATTGACTCACATACAAATCTACCGTGTAACGTGAACTGTCATCCTCTCTCCCTTCCTCCCTCCTACGCTCCGCTCCACTCATTTTCCTCAAGCTCATTGGCGCTTTTCTCCCCCCAGTTACCCCCGGGGTGTAGGCTCTTTTTTTGAACATTCACCTCGTTACTCCCACTTGATCTTCCTCCTCTTTTCCTCCCAATATACACTACTGAATGACATAGCAAGGTAGATTGGGGGGCAGACAAACTCTCGCGCTCCCCCATCTCTCCCTCCTTCGTTTTCGTTGTCCCCTGCACGCATTTTGCGCTTTTGTCTCGTTTTCCTCTTTTTGTTAGTTTGTTCGTTTGATATATATATATACAACAATACCAATATGACGATATGACAGCCTTTTTGGAATTCCCCCGACAAACAGCAAAAATCGATTCAGAACTTTTTAGACCTCCCAACACCACCAACACCTTTTTTTGCTCACTCCCTCATATTTCTCTTTTAGCTGCCTAGAGATTCTTCATCATCACGTGTCATACTTTGAGCTTCTATGTCGTGTGTATATGCCTCCGCGAGTCCTATTTCAGTTGGCATCATGCAAATCTTTTTTATATCTCAGAGCTCCTCATATAATCCGGCGTCGGAAATGACACGTATCTTCCAGAAGTTTAATTCTAAATTTGGTCACATTTCCAGCTGAGCACACAGAAAAGTGCGTCGCTTTTCAAAGTCTAATCATGTTGAAACTTGTAGTTTTCGAATTGCTGAAGTTTAGGTTTATTGAAAATGTTTTCAATGCTAGTCTCGTTTTACAAAAGTGCAGGTTATAAATAATCCAACATTGCGATTATAAATCCATCAAGGCCTCTCCGTCCTCATCTCTCTAGCTCGGTAGACACTTGACCTGCTGCCTACTCGGTACCAGTACTGTTAATAGCATCTTACTAGTGACTGACCAGAGTTGTATGTGAGTATTCGATATGAATTTTGCATCATTCGTAAGCTAGCCCAAATCTAAACGCGCAGCCTGATTTATTTTTGCAGCGGACTTTTTGCAACCTAGGTGTTAGAAAGACTAGCCTGTTCTGTGCTTAATTTAGCACGGAGATTTTCAAATTTTAATTTAGATAAATGCATCAAAAATTTTAGTTTTCAGTGTTAGTCATATTTGACAAAATTAGCAAGTTATGAATAATTCGTACTTGTAATCCTAAATCCATCAAAACCTATCTATACTCATCTCGCGAACTGCAATATTGACCTTCTGTCTCCTCTTACCTTCTGCCAACAGTACACTAGACAACATCTACATTCGGCTCTTGCATATCCATATTCCTCACTCTGCGTTTCTCCGTTCTCCGTCTCTATCCCTTTTGCAAAACGAGCGCTTTAACTTCTTTTCTACAGCCTTTTTTGTGTTTCAAAAAAAGCAAAGCCACCAATACACACACAAATGCATCCCTCCAACCAACAACTGCCCGTTATTATTTTTGCCCCGTTTATTGCATTCGTTTTGTTTTACCCGGCATCTCTCTTTGTACAGTTTAGCGAAAATATTATTGTTTATATTGAAATTGACTTCTTTGATTTCTTCTCGTAACCGTTTCTCTTCAAAACTATGTTACTGAATTTCTTCTCCTGTCCAGGATCACCATCACTATCAAAAAACCATCGAAATGACGACGTGTCCGAGGAACAGTACGGACGACGAAGCCGACTTCTACTCACCGGACCTCGATAGACAGGACGACAATACGGAAGACGACTTCGATGTCGTGATGAGCGACGATTCCGGTGATAGCTCTTTCTCAGAGCCACCGCCAGTTCTGGAAGTCGAGAGCTACAATGATGAGACGATGTTGACGATGAGTAGTGGAGATGAAGAGAGTAGTAGTAATGCCGGAGCATCGTCCTGGAGCGTCATCAATAGTGATGTCGAGAGTCTTGTAGAAATTAGATCAGGTAAAAACTTGTTACAACTGGGATCGTATAAGTTCTCTGAATATTGAAACCTATATTCTGAATATTAAAAAAAAGTTTTTATCTGGGAATTGATGTGATAGATTAAGAAACTCACAGATTTTTTGTTCTCCAGATTCAAAAACCTAAAAAAAAAAGTTCTTTTGCTCCTGCATAAATGTTTGTAGTCATTAAAAGCCAAACGTCAGTAAACCACCTCTAAACCCTGACATAACGATGAAACCCGTAAATGCTGAGCAGGCAAATTATTTCCTGTATCAGCTGACAGTTCATTTACATGATCATGTTGCTTTGTGTTTGTATTATTTTTCAAAACACTGTGGTTTCGAAGTATGAAAAGTCTAGACAGTGGTAGCTATCACTATTTTCAGACTGGTACGCCGGTTCCCATTTAGTATAGTTTACCATTTCTGGAACTGATAACAGAGAGAGTTGACAAATATGTTGACAAACAGTCATCCGTGCTAGTTGCCGCCTAGGAAGCAGCAGCTTGTGGACAGTCCCTTTTTCGCTCCCTCCCCCACTCATTTTCCATACACACCTTGTCTTTTGGAAATCGAGAGAGGAAAAGACTGTAAAGCCCGGTCCCCTTGTCTTCTTGTTCTCTCTATTCCTCCAGATTCTCTTATATTGGAATCAGAGGCATTCGGCAGCTAGTCCTTCTTCTTCAACTCCCCTCCCTCCGATTGCCTATTCATCTCGATCTTACCGCATCCATCGCCACCCCATCGGTCGCGCAAGAGAAGCACTGCCGCGCCGAGAAAGCGAAACGAGACGCGAAAGTGCTTGCGCGCGCGCCTCCGAGGCTTTCTTCTATTCTTCCCTTATTCCTAGCCCTTGTTGCTGGCTGGCTGCCGCTTACGCCCGCCGAGGACGGTTTGCGGACGATCAAGCTGAAGAAAAACGTTGGCAACTTCCAATATTGATCGGCTAGCTATTCCTATTTGATTCCAGAAGCTCCTAAGCTCCTCCTTGAATCCTTACCTATATTTTGTCCTACTACTGGTGACTGTCTCCGACATCTGGGTCACTAGGAGACTTTCACCTTCTTCATCCCGTAGTTGAGTGTGTTTCCCATTCAATTCTTCTACTATTATTCCTTACTGGTCAATTTCTATTCAATTCGATTTCGTTTCCCTTCAAAAAAAGAAATGAGTCGTATGAAGGCTGATACCGAAGGATGGGCTGGCAAGCTGAGAAGCGTGAGACCTCAAAGAAACGAATGCATTTCTTTGTTCAAGTCTTCAAATCTCCAAGATGTTCCTTCTAAATCAAGAAAACATTCGAATGTTTTGAAGCGATGCCAGCAAGATAACTTGCCAATCATCCACCATAAGCGTCGGAAAAGCTTCGATTCAATATCATCTTTCACTTCCACACCGCCACCAACCCCTTCCTCTTCATCCTCAATACCTTCCTCTTCCCGGGAAATACCCATTATTCCACAACATCTCGTGGATCGGCTCACCACTGAGATCACTGAACAAATCAGTCATCTTGCGGCATCAATTTCAACGAACGCCGGAGAATATGCGTTCAATTTTAGTTATCTCGTACTGCAATTCATGTCACCTGGTAATTTTTTCTTTCTTTAGAGATCCAAAAGTATACATTGTCATCTGAATCTCGTTTCCGATTCACTGATGTAATAGATGTCCCATTGTTCTATTCATATCTATATCATTCTTGAATGACTGTGTCCCGTGTGACCACTGTTTTACGAGACTTTTCCCTTTTTCCCAACCACTGGTTTAGTGGTTACGCAATGTGATAACAGTGATAATAGTAATAGAACTATCCGAAAGAGGGGTTTTCTTTTCCAATTTTTTGCAATATCGATGGCATCACACACTTCTCCAGAAGTGTTTGTGCTTTACAAACATATCCCCCTCCAGAAAAAAGAGAATTTTTTGTTGCCTGTCCGCGCGTCCTCGTCACTACCATACGGCGTCAGCATGCGGAAAACAAATAGTGTGTTTATTTTTCCGGACATTGCACTGAGTCGGTATATGTGTGTGTGCTTGTGCCATACCATGATGACGGAACAAGAGCCTTTTTACACACATGATCCCTGTGAATGTAATTTGTGGAAATTTGATGGTTTTTTGGAAGAAAAACAATTCCAAAAACAGAGAAAATTTGGCGAACAGCAGGTCTGAAAACAAAATAAATAACAGTACAAAACATGATTTCTTAAAAAAATGAATTATAATACCAATCGGTCTCACCAGATCTTGCATCAATTTTCTTCAGAATCCAAATTGCGGGGTCACAAATATATCGAATTCTTGCAGTCCAGATGGGTCTGGCGGTGATTCTCGTGTTTAGAAGCGTAGAACTGAGATCTACATTTTGATATGTTTATGAGCCCACAAATTCGGTTTTGAAAAAAATTTAGCGCCGGGCCAGATTGGATATGTATGAATAATAGGAACAATAACTAAAAAGTAAAAAAAAAAAACCACAAAAACCTCTATATCTTTCAGTGTCACCATCCTCCGACGCATGCTCAACCAGCTCCTCATCATATCAACAACGTACCGTCAACAGTCCTGCCAATTCGACAGCTTCTTCTCTCGCCGGTGGATCATCACATCATGGATCCTCTGGATCTACTCGGCCTGTGGCACTGACACGTGAACGGAAGAGTTATGCGGCGGCGGCGGGACGACAGGCTCCAATGCGCAGTTTATCACCTGCTCATCCGAATGCAGTGGTAAGACTTTGATTGAAAATTGAAAGTTGCAAGAAAAAGAAGTGACGTCCTAGAGAAATTGTTTTGAGTATAAAATGTTATGAACTGAAAAACTAAAAACGAGAGAGAGAGTACACTATATTTTCATCCCCTGATCGTCTTTATTATATCGATAAGGACTGTGATGATGGACAAGTGTGTGCGTATGTGTATGTGTGGTTGGCTGGGCAGATATTGATAAGGGGAACTTGTTTTTGAGACCCGAGACCTACGAAGCAGCATATTGCCAGTATGTCTGTCTGATATGGTGGTTCTATTATTTTTTATTATATTCTCGACGGTCGACATCCGACTTTGGTCATCTATATTGATTAATTGCCTCATTTGGCATTTCCTAGTAGCTTCCCCATCTTCATTTCTGGTGTTCGACGCTTGAAATTCTCATGATTTTCCGAGAAAAAACGGGGGTACCACGAAATAGAATTTTCCGAAATAGAATTTTGATGGTATAGAATTTGCTACGCAATATAATTTTCTGAAATAGAACTTGGTCGGATAAGAATTCGCTGAAATAGAAAGCGTCGTCATAATACTCGCTGAAATAGAAGTCGCCAAAATAGAAAATGCCCGGAATAGAATTCCTGTTCTCAGTGGAGCGCGCTTTCGTCTCATTTTTTCCGAATTTCTGTTTAATTCGCAGTTTTACAATTTTTTTATCGTATTAAAGTGAAGATATTGGTTGTTTTTGAAAGAAAAAAAATTGAACATGAAAATAAAGCAAAATTTCTGAAAATTTCAGAAGATTTTAACGAAAATCATGCCTCGCGGTGCAACACCCCGGGAAATCATCATCATCGATGGTTATTGTATGAGACAGAAATCGAAAAACACTTTTTTGAACGAATTAGTATATCACTGCGTCGAAAGGTTAGATTGTTCGAAAGATTTAATAGTAAATTTTGCATTAGTTGTTGTCCGGGTTCCATCGCCGTCCATGAAGTATCTAAAAATCGACGAATCGTCACACCTCACTCTGACCATGAGAAGGACGTGTTGAAAAACGCGGTAAATTTTAACATTATAGCCACATACGAGTAAGCTCATTGTAGTCTATCATGGCAAGACAAAGCCTCAAGAAAAGGTGTCATGATGGAACTCCGAGGGAAGTTATTGATTCAATTCGTACGGAATACGGAGCCGATGCATCCATGTGCATCGGAGATTATCATACCAAGAGAAAAATTATTGACAGAGCAAAAGCAAGTAATAAGGAGACTAAGGAAATGGATGCGGGCGGAGCGATTTCAGATTTCTTTTCGAAATCAATTAGTAAGCAGTTTACCTAAAACACATTAAAAATCCTAAAACCAAAAATTTATTAATGATTCAGCTGGCGAAAAATTCTTGATCTGCCAGAAAACGGCTCCTGAGAAACCGATGATTATTTTTTCATCCGAGACATCTATAGACTTGCTCTCTCAATCGGAAGTAATTTTCTCTGACGGAACTTTCGAATGTACACCATCTGGATACACACAGATGTTTACCATTCATGGATACGTTAGTTTTAAGTAGAGAATACGGACAAGTAAAATGTGTCTACAGATCAGTGATAATGTCGTCAGACCACTTGTCTTCGCTCTTATAGCTGATAAACAACTCAGCAGTTATGAAACAATGATAGAGGAATTGAAAAAAGAGCCAAAACTCCAGAATTGGTCTCCAAAAATCGTAATCTCCGGTAACTGGAATATCCGGAAAAAATAAGAATTTAAAATTTATTCAGATTTCGAATCAGCTATTAAAACGGCATTCGAGAACTCTTTTGTTCTCTGTGAAAATCATGGATGTCTATTCCACTTAAAGGGGGAGTC
>GL379806.1:617366-649411 GCA_000143925.2 Caenorhabditis brenneri
GCTTCAAAATGATTCTCGAATCTTTTGCAAAACGGTTTCTTCTTTTCTACAAAATTCTGAGTCGAATCATATCAAAAAAGTTGACGAATTCGGAATAGTGGACTCCCCCTTTAATCAAAGCATGGAGATCGAAATCAGAGAAGATTCATCTTTATAGAGAATTTTACGGTATTATTTTACCTCATCATAGATTCTACGATTCAAATCATGTTATAGATGGACGCTATCAAGAGTTTTGGAGACTGTTGAAGGTCTTACCTTATATCGCTTCTGATAAAATTCCTGATTATTACGATTTGATCAAAAATACTCTTCAGTCAGTTACTGCCGAAATGCAGGGTTGGTCGAGATTAATTCTTCGGGAAAATATAATTTTTCTAACAGAGTTTCTAACATACATAGAAATCAACTATGTTCTTGGAAACGGATCGTCCCCACCGAGATTCCCACCTTCTTTGTGGACGTGCTCTGTTGTGACTGAGTCGAATATTCATCGAACGACGAATGTGGTTGAAAGTTGGCACCGTAATTTTAGTTCGGTGATTCATAAACACCATAAATTGACTTCAATCAAATTATCTGATCTGTGTGAGAAAATTCGTCAAGAAGAACATCACACGAAACTTGATCATGAAGAGTTGTCTAGAAACTCGAATTTCAAAGTCAGTTTTGCATCAAAAATTGGAAATTTATGAGAAAACTTCACAGGTCAACAAGGCTCGAACGACTCAGAACATAAAGAAAGATGCTAAGCTTCTGAAGGCTGTCACCAACAAGCCAAAACCGCCTGCAAAGCCATTGGAGGGCATTCAACTCCTCTTGTCTTTTGTTTATGCATCATGTTAATTTCCTTTATCTTCTTTCAATTTTCAAAAAGCAGTGGTTTACCCTTTTATCCAAAAAAAAAGCTATCTCATCATTTTTCATTTTACAGGTATAATTTACCGATGCTCAATACATTTTTTTTCTCAATAAAGTTGTTATTATAAAGAAAGTATTATTTTTAGTTTTAGAAGTTCCGAATAATACGAAAGATCCTTGAGAAAGTTATTCGAAACTCGAAACAGAAAAAATGGGAGGAATGCGCGCTCCACGGATAACAGGAATTCTATTCCGGGCATTTTCTATTTCGGCGAGTTTTATAGCAGCAAATGCTATATCGTCGTTTTTTTATAGCGGAAAATTATAAATCGGAAAATTCTAAAACGTAGCAAATTCTATTTCATCAAAATTCTATTTCGGAAAATTCTATTTCGTGGTACCCCCGAAAAAACCACTTAAAGCTCCGATTTTGACTCAAAAAAGCTACAGTAATTTTTCGCCAGGAGACCCATAATGATACTTCAACATGTTCCTTTAAACAAAGATGTTTTACTCGAATCAAAAATCTTGTTTCTTCATGAAAATTAGCTCTAAAATCTTGAAATGTTCCAGATGAGCGGAATGGATGATCTGTTACGACCGGAGAGGTTCGACCGTATTATGCACATGCCACCACCAGCCCAGTACATTCAAGAGCAACACTCATGGAATCCCGAAGATCGATCACTGAACATTTTTGTGAAAGACGAAGACAAATTCACGTTTCACCGTCATCCCGTTGCACAGAGCACTGATTGTATTCGTGGAAAACTTGGATATAGTCGAGGATTCCACGTGTGGCAAATTGAATGGCCTGAACGGCAAAGGGGTACACACGCAGTGGTGGGAGTGGCGACAAAGACGGCACCTCTTCATGCAACGGGTTATACTGCATTGATTGGAACAACAAATGAGAGTTATGGATGGGATATCAGTGAGTTTTATTCAGTTTTTCCATAGAAATCACTTTGGAAAACCATTTTTCAAAAGTTTGTGATGAAAAATTGAATGATGAATCTTCATTTCGCGATTCTAGAGCGTAAAAAAATTTCTGAGCATTTCAGCTCGACGAGAATGTCATCACGACTCGAAAAACACAATGACGTGGAGGTACCCGTTCGGTAACAGTCGTGACGTTTATCATGTGCCCGACAAGGTAAAAATAGTTTTTTGCTCAAAAAACCCAAACCGGTTTTTTTAGTTCTATTGCATTTTGGATATGGATGAAGGATACATGGCATTCGCCACCGACGAAGAGTACCTAGGAGTGGCATTCAGGAACCTGAAAGGAAAAACACTCTTCCCAATAGTGGCAGCCGTATGGGGACACTGCGAAATAAGCATGCGATATTTGGGATCTCTTGAACGTGAGCTCATTTCTTTCGATTCTTCACCACCATCAACACCGAGACGTCCGCCACTGAGACCACCACTACCCCTTTCTTCTTCCACTTCTCATCATTATCCACGTCGTCCCTCTCCCCCTCGGCCGCTTTTTCATTCTCCAATTTATAAGCCTCCTCCTAGAAGTCGGCATCCGACTGATTCTCCGGCTGCACTTATGGCAGCCGCCGCGCAATCTCCTGTCCTTCCATTCTCTCCATTCTCTGATCTTGCGAAAATATTCTCGTTTTATGATCTTCAAGCTGGCGGCGCTTCTAGCTCCTCCAGCTCTTATTCTCTTTTTGAACCTCCCGCCGAATGGCATAAGTTTGAAGAGGAGATTCCTAAAGATTCACCTAGGCGCTCAATTGATTCATGTATAATTCTTGATGAAACTCCATGCGCTTCATCATCTCCGTCTCTTTATCTCCCTGCTCCACCATCCGGAAAAGCTCCAAATGATCTTTTTGGGCCTCCCCTGACACCAGGAGACTCGAAAAATCAGGAAGATTTAGACATTGGCACTTCAATTTTATAGGTTTCATGTTCATAGGAAATTATTTTTTATTTTAGGAAGAGAAGAAGAATTTCTTATTATCGTTACATGTTTTATTCAAAAAGCTTTTGTTCGCTCGCTCTATTCGTAACTTTATCGTGCACCTTGGTTTCAAATTATCCATTGATAGTCCTCCCCCCATTCGAATTCCCCCTTGTCTCAGTGGTGATGATCAGAAAAAAACATTATCTTTTTTCGAACAAACTGTGAATTGTATCTCTTTTGCAGCCGAGCCTCTATCCTTGTCCGAATTGTGTCGACGTCGAGTACGCATTCAGATTGGTCACCAACCCGAAGAACGAATTGAGGAGTTGCCGATTCCGCCGATTCTCAAGCGATATTTGATGTATCAGTATTGATTTTTTGGATTGGATATGTGCTTTTTCTTCCATGATTTTTCATTCAAAAATTCACATTTTTTTGGAATTTCAATTTTCTTCAAAAGCAGTGTGCCTTTTTCGCTTTTCTTTTCCTCCCAAAAAAGAAGTTGTATTATGAAATTGTATAGTGTTTCTTCATTTAGATTTTTCTTCTTCTTTTCCTTTTAACTCATTTTTCTATCAATACGGAAGTTCTTTTCCTTTCCCATCCCCCCATCCCCTATCTACGGGTTTCCTTCTCCTCACCTTCGGTTCACACATTTCTTCGTTTATTCTACTCATCATTGCTTTTCTTTTTGTAACAAGACAAATGATTATTTTGAATATATCGTTTTTACTGATTGCTGTTTTAACCTCCTTTCGCCAACTACTCTTACCCCCCGTTCCCCCTTTTCCCCATGTCTACTGATGTACACTAACGAATTCACTTTCTTCTTGCTTCTCCTTTTTATATTTCTTTGTCTTAAAGTTTTGTTTTATATGCTGAATCAAATCAAAAAAGGATTCAACCAACCACAATCAGGGGTCAAATGTTTTCTCTCTCGCGCTCTCCTTTCTTTCCCAATCTTTCCCAATTCATTTTTTTGGTGATTTACGGATATGCTTTTTCTTTTCCATTTTGTATTTTGTCAATGAATTTTTTCTTTTGGATATGTTTTGACATTTTTGCAAAAAAAATCGTCATTGCTGCACATTCTATATTTAAGAGAGAATTGGTTTAAAAAAGTTCTCACACTGAAAAATTCAAATAGTAGCAAAGATAGAGGAATAAAAAGGTTTGCAAAATAATAAAGAGGAAACTTTTTTGCAAAAAAATCCAAATTTGAACTACCGCTATTTTTACTTGGTGGCCGCGGTGGCTGGCCGAGTTTTTTCACCAGTTCGGCCACGGTGGGTCTCGACGCGAAAACGAAATATTTTTATTTTTCTGTTATTTTTTCCTACTGAAAATCGGTTTAGAAATGTTTTTCTTTCGTAGATTTGCTTCGAAAAATTTAATTAATCATTGTTTTAATCAAAAAGTAAACGTAGGTATTTTATATTACTGTCTTCTTCGTTATTTCATCGATTTTAGGAATTGTTTTCGAAAAATTAAATTTAAAAATTGATTCCAGGTAAAAACAAATAAAAATGGGTGGTGGAAAATTCCGTCATCGTACAAGCAACAAAGGAGCACCGAAATTTAACTCTGGAAATGCGTAAGTAATTTTTGTCAGACAATTTTCGCTAGTTAGATTTTTTAGATGCGAAAGCAATCCAACAAAAAGTAAGCATCGTACTGCCGCCATCGCAGCTCGTAATGCTTCATTCGGAGGAGCTGGAATGTTGGCTGTAGAGGATCGTCCAATGAATCCATCTGCCGATGATATGCTCTCTGCCCTTCCAATTCATTCCATGGATATTGGAACCTCTTCAAAGAGTATGGTGTCAGAAGGAGCTCTCTCTAAACTCTCCGGATTCACCGCTTGCACCAATCCCGCTTTCGATTCGGTTAATCGTGTATGGAAGTGAGTATTTTCATTAGTTTTGAACTTTTTCTGATCTGTCCCTTTAGTTTTCTTTCTAGCCTAGTCATTTATAACTTTCCCAAAGCACGAGCCGTAGAACTGATAGATTCATTTCTTCAGATCTGGGTCCTCTATTCAAGCAGAGGTTGTCTCGGTTTTGGCAGCAATCGCTGAGCTCATCAAAGAGCGGGATGGTATAAACCCCCATTCACCTAGGCCCTAGAGTTCTAATCATAGGGATTTTCAGGAAAGGAGACTGATGTGGAGTACTGTGCCGCTTTGATGACGGCTCTCGAAGGATCCTCACTGGGAAATCCACGAAGAACGGCGGCCATCGCCTATCTTCTTCACTTGATTGTGAGAAAAGTACCGAAGGAAGTGCTACAAGCTCAGTTCCACAGATTCGTTCAGGTACGGTTCATCTGATCTAAAATCAACATGCAGAGAATAAAATTTCAGATCCTGTACACCAAACTATTGGAAAACGTGGACAGCACCGAAGGATCGGCTCTCAAGAATCTCATTTCAGTTCTCGGAATCATTCTAAGAGCTCAACAAGCATCAGTGTGGTCCAGTGCCAACACTCGGAACATGCTTGTCTCTGTGGCCGCGTTGGCTGCTCATGATAAGCCATGGGTTAGAACGATGGCTCGTAGAGTCATCAGAGCTGTTCTGACTGATCCAGTCACTGCAACTGATAATGGGCTGCATCCGGCAAGTGGTGCAGTGGGACAGTTGATTTTGAATCACATTGAGAACTTTTTGGGTTCGTTTGTTTACCGATTCAGTGACTATCATATCTAGTATCGTTATTTTAGGTCGCTCGAATCCCGACAACACCAACGTGGTCCGATATCTCTGTCTTCTCGAAGGAATCATGCACAAAATGCCAGCAAATCTATTCAAAAAGATGGCTGAAGCTATGTTAAAATGCTTCGCTATCTCCGATTCCATGATCAAATGCTCGGCTCTCCAATGCCTTCATCGTGCTCTTCAACGTCAGCCATGTGATTCAGCTCTTCCCACAGAGACCAATGCACTTCTTTTAACTGCTCTCCGTCAACTCGGTTCTTCTGTGACTGATGTCACTGTAACTGCCTATTGGATGCAAGCATTGGCTGAATCTCATGTTTGTTTGACCGCCAAGGATTCGAAGAAATCCGTTCAGCAAGCCTTCCAAACTCTTCCACTCTTTGTTAAAATCTTTGAATCCGGGAACGAACAACTTGCTCAAGTCACCTATCAATCGTTGACCCGAGTCATTGAGAACTGTGTACAAGACGATGCTGATTGTGGAAAGTTCCTTCTCTCCCAACTCCACGCGGCAATGACAATGAAGTCCGCATCGGTGTGGAAATTCATACTCAGAGCACAGATGAAACTGTACGAGACGTGTGGAGATGGTCTTCAAGGACCGGAACTCACCAAAGTGTTGGAGGATCTTGCCAGATTGAGACAGTCGGATGACTGCTTCTGCAAGACTGAACTCGATTTTGTAAGTGTCTTTTTCAATTCAAGATCACATTTTTCAACTTTCAGACGATTGGAGCAGCTGTCCGCCACATTGGAGTCGACCACGTCATGAATGTCCTCTCATTGGACGTTGATCCAGATGCAGCCATTCTCTCCACTGATTTCACTCGTTCCTGGCTTCTCCCAGTTCTTCGTGTCAACATTCACAATGCTCCAATTTCTCTCTTTATCTCTCACTTCCTCCCGATCGCCATGAAGATTCATAGACGTCTTCCAAGTCTTCAGGCTCAAGTTCAACGTCTCTACAGTACATTCCAATTCCAACTTTGGGAACTTCTCCCATCATTCTGTGAATCTCCATCCGATTTGGAAACATCATTCCCGGATATCGCTCCGATTTTGGGAGCCGCTTTGAACGAACGAAAAGATCTTCGAATGACTGTTCTGAATGCGATTCGACGTGCTCTTCGATTCAGTTTGGAGCCGGATGCACCAGCCGAGAGAGTGGAGGTTATGAGTCGATACGCGAAGAATTTTATGCCAATCTTCTTCAATATGTACACTGGATCAGTGATTGATGGTGGATATGATGATAAGGGAGTCCGTCTTTCAGTTCTTGAAGCTATTCGACTTTATACCGAAGTAACACCAGCTGATCTTGTCACAAGATACGTGGATAGTGCCATCGCCAAATCCAAAGACACTGAAGAGATCTCCACAACGACAGCCTCTCAAAAACTAGCACGTGTCCTCGATATTCTGTGTGCATTGGCTAAAGTCGCCGAGAATGATAATCTCTCAAAGATTCTGGATACAATTCTTCCATGGTTCAACTCAACGGATATCAATGGAGTTCAAAAGAAGGCTTACAGAATATTGGAGGAGATCATTCAAAGAAGATCCAGTCCTGAAGTGGAACATCTTCTGGATACACGTAGTGATTACGTGGAGAATGCACTCTTCAAGCCGATTGAATCGATCAGTTTCCCAGCTAGAGCTTCTTATGTAAGTTTGGATTTCAAGAACTTCTTGAAATTCTAATATAAATATTTCCAGTGCTCCTGCGTTCATATGATGTTCGATGGATGTGGAACGATGAAAGAAGTGACAGAAATGACTGAGAAGCTCATCCTCAACATCATCATGCTCCTTGACAAAGATAATAACGTGCATACCCGTACAAACTCATCGAAATGCATTCAATTCGTGTGTAGTAAGATTCTGGATCTCGTCGAGGATCCAACAGTCGACACTCCGTCAGCTGCTCTCGAGCCTGTTCTTTCGAAACTCTATGAGCTGACGACGTTGACGCCTGCTCAGAAGGCCATCTCCGATATTCCATTGAAAGTCGCCAGATCCTGTCTTGTCGCTGCCAATATTATCGCTCAAAAACAGGTCAAAGTCCTGAATACGATTGCCACGTCGAAGATGATCTCGTTCGGATGCTCCTGGATGTCTGATGGACGTGCTCCTGTCAGAATTCTGGCTATCCGTTTGATGCGTGTTTTGTGCCAAAAGATTCCAGAAGTGATGCTTCAACAGTTCCGTGAGCAAATCCTCAATACTGTGTTCGAAGGACAACTCACTTCTGATTTGACCATCAAAGTCAGAAAAGCGAATCGTCTTCTTCTGGAGGTTCTCGTTGAGAAGTTCGGAGTGAATGTTCTTCAGAAATACACAGAGAAACCGGATTGGTTGAAACAAATGAAGAATATCGAGAAGATCCGAAAGAGAAAGATCCGAAAGGCGGCATCTGGAGAGGATATGGATCATGATGGAGATGATGAGGATGGTGTCAGTGCAATCAGTGGATCGAATGTCTCTGGAAGAACTGCTGGAGCTGACACGATTCTCGAACTTTTGGAGGATTCTGATGCTGACAATGAGAGTGATTCGGAGGAACAGTTGATGAAGAAGTCAAGAGTTGGAAGTGTATGGTTGAAGAATGAATTAGACGGAGATGCTCCAATGGATCTTCTTGATTCATCCAGAATGATGGATCAAATCACCACAATGAATCCAGCTCTTCTCGAAAAGAGAAAGAAGAAGGCGTTGGAGAAGCGTCAGAAGGTTGAAGCAGGATTCCAATTCACAAAAGAAGGAAAGATGATTGTACTCGGAGACGATGAAGAAGATGAGGATAAGAAGCAGATCGGAAAGAGAAGAGCGAGAAGTGGATTCGATGGATTGGGTGATGATGAGGATGGACCGACTCAAGGAAGCAAGCGGATGAAGGAGAACAGTGATTCAGAGGATGGAATCATGTCAGATGATGATGAGGATGAGGAGAGAGGAGGAGATGCCAAAACGTATATCAGTAGAGCACCGTCCTATGGAGGAAAGGGTATCTACAGGTTGGTAAATGGGAAATTTGGAGAGATGGAAGAAGTACAGGCACAAATGTTTTCAAATCATCAGAAACCAATCAAAATACCCAAATCAACAATCACAAATATTTTTAGTTGAAATACATTCATTCAATAATTACACATAAAAATATAAACATTGACATATAAATTTACAGAGACACATCCGGAAAATCCCAAGTTGGAAGCTCAGTTGGCGGCTCCAAAAAGCAGCGTCCACAGCAACAACAAAAGAAAAAACCGCAGAAGGGAGTACAACCGTACGCCTACGTTCCACTACGAAATAAGACCGCCAAACAGGATGTTCGTCAAATTTTGAAGGCGAAACGAAAGAGTGGAAAAGGCAAAAAAGTCACTTTCTAATTAGTTATAGGTCGCTAGTTTTCTAGTTTTCACTGGAATTACATCGGAGCCCCCCTACCAATATTGTTGATTTTTTCTGAGCTTTTTTTTTTTCAAAAAATTATTGTTTTTTGTTATTAATTATATATCCCTCTCTACCCACCCTATTATATCCATAATAATCTGTTTTCTTTTCTTGTTTTTTTTCTTCATTGTAATGCATTGTTTTTTGTTTTGTTCTAATAGCTTATGCACAACTACAAGACAAGGCGCGGAGCCCATGTACTCTGGTTTTCCGGATGTCTCGAGAACTGAGAGCCACTACCATATCCACACTTCCAAAGTAGTTTGGAGCACATCCCGGCTCCGGAATATTTGGAATCTTCAATGATCTCAAGAAATTCCATGTGTCATCGGAAAATTTGTCGCATGATCCGGCACAGTGATTCGACCAGAATCCCGGAGGGCTCAAGATCCAGTCGGCCCAGCCTGGAAAGGAGTTCAGATAGAATTTAGAGTAAGATATTCAAAAAATACCGATTTCTGTAAAATTTGTGTAAAAAGGAAGAAGACAGCAACCATCGCAATCATTTTGGGTGACTGTGTTCGGTTGGAATACGGTAATTTCGAAATGTGGAGGGGAACTCAGATAGTCGTGGAGTTCAAGGACATCGGTGGAGTGGGAGTTGAGGATTTCAATCTGAAATTAGTTTCTAAAAAATTCAAATAATGCAAATTGGATTTTTGAATAAAAAACCAAAATTTTGAAAAATTCTAGATCAAGTTTTGTTCTCGAAACAAAAATAACTTTTGTTTGTGATTTTTAGATTTTTGATTTCAAGATTGAATTCTCAGAAAAAATTGAAGAAATTTCAGAGTTTTGGAATTCCGAAAATCCATAATTTTCGGGGAAATATAAATCGGAGTCCGCAAACACTACAACTGACACTATCACGACAGCTTCTCTCACCTTGATCATCTTTATTTGAAATCTTGTTTTCATCCATTCTTGGAACATCTTACTCATATCGAATCGATGATTCTCCAGGTATTCTTTGACCTCGAATCGATCCACATACCGTACTTCTCCGAATAAATCATCCACTTCATACACAATTACACTGAAATTTGTGGAGGAAGAGCCGATGGAGAAGGATGCTGAGATGATCTGATGGTTGACTGATTTAAGAGAATACTCAAAACAATCTGAGACAATGGCTTCCGGAGTGACGCACGACCAGCCTGGAAATGGAAGGATAAGGGGTTTGGAGAAGAGGAGGATGACTGGGGTTACAGAAGTATAATCCCAAAAAGTTTAATATATAAGTTAGAAGAAATCATTTTTTAGAACTGTTGTGATACTTATTGGATTACTGTACCTTTGTCTTTTGACTGTTATTATGAACGTTTTACAAGTAAAGTAGTGTATAGGTCTTGACAGTCGTGTCGCAGAAATACTGTAGGTGAATATAACATTTTTGCAAATATCGAACTGTTTTTTTTTTAAATTGAACTCATTAAAATTCAAAGTTCAGGAAAGGAGAGCATGGCCAGACGAGTAAGAAGGAATGAATAAGTTACTGTAGTTTTGTCTCCAAATTGTTATTTTGAGCTGATTGTTTCAAAGTTACAGTTAAGTTTAGACTGTATTATCACAAGACTTTTGGCTTAATTTTTAAGTTTGTGAATGATTTTCTCTTAATCAATATTATGAACTGATTGTTTCGAAGTTACAGTAATTCATAAGACTCTAGGGAGCATCAAATAAATTATCGCGAGACCTTTTGCTTATATCTCAAAATTGGTATTGTGAACTGATTGTACAGTAATCAAAGGTACAGTAGTAAGAATCTTTTGAAGAAAGAATCACGAGAGTACTGTAATTCCGGATTATTGGCAAATATTGCCTTATGATATGAAACTCTTAGAATTTGGAAAATAAGAATAAAAATGGATGACAGAATTCGAAGAACAAAATTAACTGACTAGGTTACTGTAGATTAAGGTTCGAATCAAGACTTCTGTGGACTAGAAAGTATATAAGTTTACTGATATTATTTAGTTCACAAAGTTAATTTTCTTTCTCTGTCCTACAGTAACCCTAAGCACAAACTCCGAAATAAAAAGAAATCAGTCTTCAATCTTTTGATGTCAGCATAGCTTATACCTTTACATCAAATGATTGTTCTCAGAATTGAGGCGTGTGTCAAAATTCCCAAGTTGGAAAAATGTCACTCATCTTTCCCTCTTTCTACAGTATCCCTCTGGAATTTTAATGACTGAACATGCGGCGGGAAAGTTGATGAACTTTGCTTTCACACTGCTCTTTGTTTCTTTTATGCTCTCATCAACCTATTACTATTCAGCGTTACAGTATACCTTTGGAAACATATTATTTGAAGGAGTAAAGGGGAAATTGAATACAGTGTTTTTAAGAGAACATGTCTGGGAGGATAGACTATTGAATAAAGAAGTGTAATAAAAAAAAGAAGAACGAAAAAACAAAGATCGAAAGTCAAAACAAAAGGGAAGGAGGAGCCAGACTGAACTGATTGTTTACAGGGGAAGGGAAACCGTTTGTCCTTGTTTTGAACCAGGAACATAAGTTTGGTTTGTTTTGACACTGTATAGAAAAGATAGTTCACGAAGATTCAACTATTCACTCTCTTTACAGTCTACGACGAAATTATGGGTGTTACTGTATTCGTTTCTGTGTTTTCAATTTTTGGTCATAGAGATAGACTGAAACTGAACTGTCGAACTTCGATGAATGTATTTTTGAAGGCAAGTTTTAGATACCAGAAACAATTGGTAAGAATTCTCACAACACCGTTTTTACATGAAAGGGTTTTTAGAGAAACTTAATTTCAGTAAAGGGAAAGTTCAAAAATGAAGTTAGTTTATAGAAAAGTTTGAAAAAATGAAGTCATAAGCGCTAAGCTATCTCATCCAGTTTGAAATTAAGTTACTGTAATCAGAAACTGATTTGATATTACTAAACAGAGTTTTTCTTTGCCAGAAACTTCAACAATACAAAAAAATCAATTTCAAAGATGAATGCGCATAAACAATAAAATCAACTAAAGTAAATTGTGAAGTGAATGCAGTTTTTGAGAAAAAAAGATTGCTTGATTTCAAACATAGCATTTCCTGCTGTAAAAAATTGAAGTTTTGATCATACTTCTTGTTTGGAAGCTCATCAGCTCTGAGACGACTATTTTCAGGAAAGTCGAAAATAAGCAGTTTTTGAAGTTGCTACAAAGGGGATTTATACAAAAAGAAACTCAAAGAACGTTATCCCTATGTTTATCACAATGTATTTTCAATTTTGGTCCTATTCTTATTTGTATCAGCTTTCATTTGTAGCATAACCAAGTTTTTCGTTAAATGTAACTTTAACTAGAGTACGGTATGAATAAAATTGAGTACAAGAGAAGAATTATAGAAATGTAAAATCAGCATCAAAAATCGCGAAGTTATCAATTCCTATACAATTGTCTGTATCGATAGAGAAAGACTGTACTCATAGTTCATTAGAACAACCTAGACACACACTTTTCTTCCGTGTTTTCTGATCATTATATTTTAGTTTATGTTGCTCTTTCAGTGCTGAACTTGAAAAAACTCAAATATTTTTTTTTTGATTTTTTTCAAGATTCTACTATTATGCGACTTGTTCTATAGGTTGCTCTGATCAAAATTTATAATACAAGATTTTCAAACTTGGAAAACCTTACTCTGACTTCTCGGCTCAACGAGCATCGTTTCCAACACTCCATCATTGAAATCGTGTTCTTTGGTGGTGGATCTCAAGGAGTACGGTATCTGTGGAGTCTGACGGAGACGTGGAGGTCTGGAGTCCAGGTTTAACGTCCTCAGAACTTGTCGCTGAAAACAATATTGATTAAAATTGAATTCTAAACACATGTTTAACCTTCTGTCGTTCAATTGACGCGGACGTCAACAAGGACATGAAGACTGACGAAATATTGATAACAAGAAAGACAAAAAGGGGTTTCAGAAGCATTTTGAAAAGTAGTTATAATACCTTATCTACTCTTTCACTTTTATATTTTATCTTATCATAAATTCAGAAATTATGAATATCATTCTCTTCTGGATCCGCCGCCGCCCCCTAAAAGAAGTTCTTCGAATTCAGTTGCCAGTTACATTCAGACCCGACATCTATCAATCGAAATTTCATTTTATTAATTTTCCATTTGATAAGAAACAGTTGAAAGAGAGAGTCATCTAGTATGGTCAAAACGGTAAGCCAATCATGAAAAATCGAGAAAAACGTCTTTCAAATTGTTCCGAAAAATCATTGGAAAGCACGTAGACTCCCTCTTCTCTTCAAAGATAACTTTCCCCCCTTAAAGGAACTATTGAAAAGAAACTGAAGGTCAATTAGATGATAGACGGGTATGATGAAAGAGAGCATTTGAGATCAAATCACACAAGAATTTAACAGAGAGAGACGTGGGTTTTTGACGCAATTGTAGCTTGATCGACAGGGTGGCATGGAGGCTTAATGTCATGGTGAAATGGGGAAGAAGATGGGTTGGGGAGAAGAGAGAGAGTACAAAGGGTAACAGGTCAGGTGAAAGGTTTAAGAGGAATTTAAGAAGGGGAGTAGTTCGCTAAAAATTCCAAGAACTTTGGATGAAATCCAAAACTTGAACAAGGGCCGATTAAACCCAGCTGCACCCAGGTAGGCATGGACCTTACAACATGTTGGAACAGGTTCTGGAGTTGTGAACGGAGATTTGACAAAGGAAAAGGCTGAAGGAGATGGTCCCTGATCACTCGGTCACACTTCCAGGCGAAGACGTGACTCAAACCGGGCACAGAACGGTACTCCATCTGTTTCACTACGAGTGAAGAAATCTGTGGTCCGCAGTTTGAACTGGTACTTGTAGAAAGAATTGGCTTCATAAACTTCATTGTAACCAGTGAATCGCATTTGCATTTATCGTTTTTGAAACCGTATGCCAGATTGAGTTACTGTATGATCATGGTAAGTACCCGAACTCACTTACTATATTCTTGAGGATCATATGACACAGTTTAAGCAGTATCTAACATTTCCACTTTTTATAACCTTTACATATACCATGTCATATGACCCATATATCCCCAGAATAATCCTCCAATTACCCTTTTTCCCTATTATGTATTTCCTCCTTCTTCTTGTTCATTTCTCTGTTAATTCAGCTAATTTTCCCTATATATACTTTTTCTCTTTCCCTCCTCCTTCTTTTTTTCAATGGATAATTAGAAATTGAGAACCATAGTATAGAAAATGATGATGATGTGACAACGAAAAGTAATGAGTTTCAATGAGAGAAAGAAGAGTCAAATGAAAAGAGAGAGAGAAAGGAAAAAACAACCGGAAATTGGAAACTGATGTTCCAGAGAAATGATGATGATGTTTCGATATTTTTTACTTCATTTTGATGGAATGAAATGAGTTTGTTTGATCATTTTGTAGTTTGTTACTTATGAGGTGACCTCTAATAGAAGGGCATAGCTACCTGGATGTTAGAGGATTTCTCTTGAGCGGTTTTGAGGCCCCGAGTAAAACACAATAAGTTTTCATGATTTTAAATTTATAAGCATAGTCGGATGGTCTTGTTGCATCTGTTCAAGATTGGAACAATAAGTTGGTGCCACTTTATTAGAGGCTTTATGCCTCGTCTTCCGTTTTCAGTTGCCACCGTTTCACTATCCCTGAA
Source organism: Caenorhabditis brenneri (assembly GCA_000143925.2). NCBI lineage: Eukaryota > Metazoa > Nematoda > Chromadorea > Rhabditida > Rhabditidae > Caenorhabditis > Caenorhabditis brenneri. The sequence continues at coordinate 631,971 of GL379806.1, forward strand.
AGGAAATTTGGTCACAGAGAACATACTTCATCGCGTTTTCCAGTTGAATTTAGCTGACTTTGAGCTCCTCACAATCAAAAATGTTTCAACAGTTCCAAACATTTTTGGAGGTGTTAGGCGTAGCTTGTACGTCGTTGACAACTGTTTTGTATAACCATTTCCTGGCTGATACAGCTAAACCAACGAGCTCAGAAAACTTTTCTATAGAGTATTCGTCGATTTCAAGAGTGCAATATTGAACGAGTTTTATCTACCAGGAGAGGGGTGGCACAAAGAAGTTGTCAACTAGAAAAATGAAGTTTGAGCTAAGTTTGATGCACACAAACTTTTTTATAGCCGTTTAAACATTTTTGGCTGTATGGCGCACGCTTAAAGTCAGCTTAAGTCATCTGAAAAAAGGTTAGTTTTACGGCTTGTTAGTGTTCTTCTATTGGAGTCCATTCCAGCTTCATTATACCCCCAGATCCCTAGTGCTGATCTTCTGATTGTACCCCTAAGTTTACGCCTCCATCCTCCGGTTATATTCTATTGAAGGTTTCTTCCAACTCTTTCTTCATTTCCCCGCTTTCGTCATCTGATAGATCAACACAAAATAAATTGAAAACGTCGCATTCTGACTCATTTTGACCTTCTTCTCTTAACCCATCCTCTCCTCAAAAACATCATTTTCATTATTTCGCTCTGTTTCCTTGATCCCCTTCTCCCATTTTTGGGGGCCCATATCCCTTCTCTCCTCCCCCTTTCCATCATTTTATTTCTGATCCCTTCTCCCAAAAACGTTTTGCTCATTTTCATTCTGCCCTTCTGGTGTGGTGGTTTTGACATTGAAATTGAAAGAGAGAGAGAGAGAGAGAGAGAGAGAGAGAGCATCTGTGCATTTGCAGTGCCTTCCCCTCACTCCCCATCCGTTTCCGGTTTGTACGAATTGTCTCATCAGAGAAGCAAGGAGGGGACCAGTGGCTTCTGGTGTTGGTGGTGATGGTGGTGGTGGCCGCTCCCCGTTTAATTTGATCCCAGTCCTAGAAAAGAAGAAGCATTGAGAAGAGCACACACATTCTCTCTTTTCGGAGGACATGCATGATCCGCCCCTCTTTGTTTCATCAGTACTATGTGAAGGATCAGTTGGGATTTCCATGTTTCGGGGGTGTCAAGGTACGCACTTGAAAGTATGACTAAACAAAAATAATCCAGGGGTCCAGAATCATAGGTCAGGACTCTCGCTGTTGCAGGAGCTGCTGAAAAGAATTGAAGCTGTCCTTTTGAGTTTTAATTTCTAGGAAGAACCTCAAGTTTGTCGAGAAATACCCCTAGAATAGGAGTAGTAGACTGTTCTCGGTTTTGAGCATGCAGCTCAATTAAAGGTCTCTCGGTGATATCAAACTGAATCAAAACCTTCACAAGAAAATGTTTTTTCCCTACTTATCTTCAAATTGGTGGTCTAAAGGCAATTACCCTTGAGAGTAGATTCTCAATTTCCTAGCCTTCACTGAATCTTGATGATCTGGAAATCTACTCCTGAACACCTGACCACTTCCCCCGTCGACGTTTCAGAGGGAGGTTTCCAGACTCTCACGCTGCAGCGAAAGCTTGGATTTCAAGATGCCACTCAAAGGAACATCTAGACAAAAAGTTTATTGATAGATTCACGCCCTTCTATCAAAACTTCCACCTTCATATCCTCTTTTTCTTTACGTTCTCTTTTCCCAATTAAGCCCCTTCTCTCTCCCTATATTAATATTGGTACTAGAGATTAGTGTGATGGAATGAGACTTTTCCCCTCTTATACCAATCAAGCATGAAGCATTCATCTCTAGAGGGTCTCCCTTACCAGATGTTCCGATTGTTTATGACTCGATTCAAGAAGAAAATGATTTGTGATCATTTGAGAGGAACTTTGACTGCTCTAGAGATGTCTTAATTTTTTGTGACAGCTAAAAAGTTGAAAATGAGTAGTGCTGAGTTTAAAAAAGTCTCAAAAAAAGTACAATTTTGATGTTGATTTGATTTGAAATGGGGGCTATATAAACTGAAAATTGTCTAGGGAGAATATATTTTTTGTGCTCTTTTTGTCTTTGAGTTTTGACGGAGCATACAGTTTGGTCATGTACATACTCAAGGTGACCGTGATTGAGAATGAAATATCTCGGTTGTGTTTAAGGTCATAGTAGGTATTCTGTTCTTGAAATGAAAAAAATGCATCAGTGACCTTTGTACATGTTCGACTCGGCTTAACGGGTCTGGAACAGGACCTGCAATAACTTTCTTCAAAATGAAAATGTAAGCTCATAAACATGTCAAAATGTAGGTCTCGGTGGGTTCTCAACTTTCGAAAATTCTGGACTACCATCAGGACCAACCTGGGCTGCACAGGCCTGGAATTCTTAAAAAAGTTAACCACGTTTTGATACCCTCAAAGGAAAGTGGGAGATAACGCTTTGAATATTCAGTACTGTGTGTATCTCCAATCCAGTTTAACTGAAGATAGGTGGAATCCACTTCCCATCATGGCTAATTTTTATTTATTGCTTTTCTCATTTCTATCATTTTCCATAGATTCTCGTTGCCATGGAAACCCCAAGCCTTAGTGTTCATCTTCAATTATCTTCCTTATTCCCTAGTTTCTAGCTCCCTGGTTCTTTTAACTTCTTTCTGTGAAACTTCTCCTTATTCCATCAGAATGATCACCATCATCTCATATTCTTCTTTCCGTTTTCCTCTCTCACACTTACAATTTCTCTCCATCTCAATATTTCAGAAAATGTCCTCAAGAAACAAAGAACGACTCGAAAAGAAGAAGACGAAGAAGAAGAAGAAGAAGCTGAAGCTGCAGCTGAAGAAGGAGCATATCGGTTTCCAGAAGGACCTCTATTTCCGGTTCATTCTCTTTTTTCTTTCCGATTTCTTCTTCATTTTCCCTCCCTCCCCTTCTCTCCGTTCTTCTCAAATATCCACTCTTTTTTTGGAAATGAGCTGCATTCTTTTTCTTTCTGGTTTGAAGTGAATGGAACTGAACCCTTCTTTCGAGAGTATCGAATTCAATTTTTAGTACTTTTGATATCACTTTTCGAGGAAGAGAGGGTCTCAATGGATATATAAGGATGACGATGTTTGATGGAATAGTACAATCGTTTTGGGTTTCAAATTTTTGAATTTCGAGAGGGTACAGTATCCCATTTTTCGAAAAAGTGCACTGGGTGTTTGGAGGCTCAAAGAGGTCTATTTTTCGAAGTTTCTATTATAGTATCCTTGTAATAGAGGTGCCCCAGCTCTCGAGGCTTCTTGGAAACCTAGCAACCAGTAATGCTTCAAATTCCTAAGAACTTCTGTAATATGAGTTTGATGAGCTCTGTAAAACATCCAATATAAGGGCACCAAACTAGAGTTAGGAAATCGCGTTAACCTGTGAATCCTAGTCAATATACGGCAGCCTTTCGAATGGAGAGGAAATGTGCGCATTGTTCACGACTGTAGTTTTATACAGTTTAGGAAGTACCTCTGATATAAGAGTACTAGTGAACTATGTTAGGTTCTTGTCACGCAATTCGAACGCAGATTAGCTACATAGATAAATACCCTCTAATACAAGAACACTATATAGGCTTCCGATAATCATGATCAGACCTTCAGTTTTCTAGAGCTAGGTCAAGGTTTACATGATTTATGGACAAAATACGTTTCGACTTTATAGAGCTCCCATGAGCCTGTATTATAAAAGCACCAGTGAACTGTCTTAGGCTCTGGTCACCTAATCCTGAGGCGACATTTTTATTCAAATTAAAAAACTGTTCGAAGATAGTTAAAGGAAGGCCTAGTGCCACTGTATTAGAGGTGATATATAGCTCAGTCGAGAAGTTTTGTTTTTAGAATCCGGTTTTCATCAAGAATAAAACAATGAGGTTCGATTTTTCAGAATCCTCAAAAACGTCTAATATAAGGGCACAGACAATTTCAAATTATCAGCCAAGACATCACTTCTCATAGAAATACTTCTGATAAAAATTTTCCAAGAACTTGAGGGTTTTGACAAAATGATCTAAATAGCAACGAGCCCAACCATCTTCAATTTGAAAGATTATGCATGGTGCCCTTTTATTAGAGGTGTTCCCAAGAATTTTTTTTCTGAAAATCTAAAAAAAAACATAGTTTTATATAGCATGCATTCTAAAAAAAATCAAAGAACCGAGTGCCCTTCTATTAAAGGGACTTTCTCTCGATGAAAAACAATCTCTTCTATATACTAAGCGGCAAGCTCTGTCCGTCTGTGTGTGTGTGTGTCCAGCGCTTATCACTGAATAACTTTCGTACCCCTCGACCGTTTTCAACCATATTTGGCATGTAGTCATGGGTCACCGAGCGCTTCAATTCTATACCGTTTGGAGCTCGGGTTACTGTAGGATTACGGTAGCTACAGTACCCCATTTTTCGAAAACGTGTTCGGAATGAACGAAATTATTCCAATGTTTGCATGTAGTAACTATGGGACCCCAAAAACACACAAACGAAAAATGATGAAGATTACTGTAGGATTACGGTAGTTACAGTAACCCAGAAACTTCCAGAGCTTCCAGAAACTTCGAGAAACTTTGAGAAACTTTCAGAGCTTCCAGAGCTTCCAGAAACTTCCAGAAGCTTCTCGAAACTTCCGGAACCTTCCAGAGCTTCCAGAAACTTCTAGAAACTTCCAGCACTTCCAGAAACTTCCAGAACTTACAGAAACTTTTAGAAACTTCCAGAATCTTCTAGAAACTTTTAGAATGCTCCAGAACTTCCAGAAACTTCTAGAATATTCCAGAACTTCCAGAAACTTCTAGGAACTTCCAAAAGCTTCCAGAAACTTCTAGAAACTTCCAGAAACGTCAAAACATTTGATTATTTTGGCGGAAATTCGAACTTTCAAAATTTTTGGAGGGAATTCAAATTATCAAAATTTTTGGCGGGAATTCAAGTTTTCGAAATTTTCGGCGGGAATTCTAATTAGCAACATTTTTGGAACAGGAAGAAGGCTTAGGTTGCATCACAGCCCAATGATCTAAATTCAGTTTAAGCGTGGCAAACTAACCCCCCCCCCATTGAGGAGCGCAGCGACGAACAAAAAGGAGGTGAGCCGCCGTAGGCGGCGCCACCGACTGGTGGTTTCTAATGGCAACCTATATGAAAAGGACCCTTCTATTAACCAAACAATTGTAACTTAAAATTAAAACAAAAACACAAAAAAAAGGAGCAGGATCTCCTTATTCTATCACAAATTTGTTCTCTCTCTTTGAAAAAAAGAAAAAGAGATATCTATCTTTTCCATTCATTGCACATCTTCTTCTTCTTCTCCATCTCTTACTCCTCTTTTTTACTACTACAACAACAACTACTACTATTCCTATTGCACCCAAACCACCCCACACCATTTCTGCTTCTCCCTTTTCTTTCTCTCGCTTTCTTTCTTCGGCTCTTTTTTCCTCTCTCTCTCTCTCTTTCTTCCGCACATGTCTGCGTCTCTCATGGCGACACATGTATTCCATGAATCTTTCTTTCTTTGACGCCTTCTTCTTCTCCAGAAGACCGCGACGTCCGTCCCGTCCGCAAGCCTTTGCGCGTGCGCCCTTTTTGCTTCTTCTTTCGCCCAAATACACACACACACTTATAAATCGTATAGTCGTTTTGGTGTGTATGAAAAGAGAGAGAGAGAGAAAAGGAGAAGCTAGATAGCCACCAACCAGTCACCCAAAACATTTGCACCCTCCCCTTTCCCCTCTGCGGCTTTCCGCACCACACGCACACCCTTTTGCACTTTTTTACACCCCCGGAGGACAGACGGAGAGCCAACGGACGGAGCATTATACTTGTATAGGTCCCCCGCTCTTTAATAGAGGGGCATGTGGTTTTTTAATTATATATTATTATTTTTTGCAAGATAGGTCAGTAGTTATTTTTGCACGCGCCGATTAAATATCGGAGTGACCCACCGGTTAGCGGAAGGAGCTCCGAGGGGTAATCGGTGGGTCAAGGAGTATTTTGAGAGGATATTGGAGGTTTTTTTTGTTTTTTTCTCCTAGTTCTGGATTTTTGTTTGGATTTTTCTGGTTGGTTCTCCTAGTTCTCCTAGTTTGGATTTTTTTTGTTTTTTTTTCTCCTGTTGAGCTATAATTTTCATTCCAAAGAGGTCATTTTATATATATTTTTTTGATAATTTTTTCTAGATCACCATCCAATTTTTGAATTTGAAGCTGAAGCTCAAAAATTCTGAATGAACGAAAAATATGTTTCGTGCGCCTTATCTTTATTGAAACGACTTTCTGCTTTTTTTTCCAATTTTCCCAATTTTCCAAAACCTGACCCCTTACCTTTTTCATTCGCCCATCAGCTTTCTGACTTTTCCTTTTTTCTCCGTATATAGTAGTTTCGTATCCATTATTTCGTTTTGGTCCAACAACACTTTGACACCTAGTAATTTTCTATACACCCTTTCTTTACCCTCCGCAGCCAGCAGACATTACGCTCCGGTTAGCGGAAAAGGGAAGAAGGAGGGGGTCCGACTACTGGCGTCACCAATTGGTGGAGCTTTTGAGCTAGCTAGTCGGAAGGTTTTTTATAGAAGGGCATGCTCTCTCATTGTGGGGATTGGCAGTTTCAGGATAGTTAAACTTTTGTCCCCATCGACACAGTTAAAATATTTAGATTCTTACTCTTCAACCGATGGCTTCTTATGAATTGACCCATGTTCCTTACCAAATGGGAGAAACGAATTCGGATATGTTTCTAATTACAAAAATACCACCAATAGTTTCTGCACCAAAAAGTTGTTTCCCTCTTTTTTTCTAGCTGATTTTTCTTATTTTTTTTAGCAAAATTCAATCTCTATTCGCAAAAATTTTACTTCCATGCTTTCTCATATCTTTGAATTTTTCGATCCCTCATCTGCCATCAGTTCAGTTTTGCTCCGTGACTATTCCACTAAATTTTGCAATCTGTTTCCCACAAATCTTCATTGTGACCTGCTTTGTAATTATATTAGGTTGTAAGGAAAGTTTTGCACCAAAATTGATTTTTTGTTCTAGAAAGTTCTGGAACTTTCTGGAATTTTCCTGAACATTATAGTATGGTAGCACATTCTAGAAACTTCCATCTGTAAAATATATAAGCGCGCAGCTCTTCCCACAGGGCAAGGATGTCAACACTAAGTAAAGAACAACTTCGAGCGATTGTCTACTACGAATTCCTCCAAGGCCGCAGTGTCGCCGAAGCAACTGCCAATATACACGCTGCGTTTAAGGAAGATGTACCAAGTCGATGGACAATCAATCGATTCTACAATCGTTTCCAGTCCGGAGATATTTCGTTCAAAGATCAACCTCGTTCTGGACGCCCATCTGCTCTGAATGATGATGATCTTCGTGAAGCCCTCAAATGCAATCCGAGTGCCAGCACCCGTGAACTGTCAGTGAAGTTTGCCTGTAGCCATACCACCATCGCCCAACATCTTGAGGCTCTTGGTTACAGAAAAGTTGTGTCGACATGGATTCCTCACGAACTTCACCCTTTTCAGTTGGCAGCAAGGGTAAGTGTCTCTCAGTCATTGCTGCTCCGTCCGCACAGGAAGGATTTGTTCCGGCAACTGGTTACTGGTGATGAAAGCTGGGTTCTGTACGTCAACCATACCAGAAAGAAATCTTGGCTCCCTCGCGGAGAACCACCACCAAAAGAGCCAAAGCCGAATCTTCACGAAAAAAAAGTATTGCTGTGCTGTTGGTGGGATATGAAAGGAATGTTGTACTGGGAACTGTTGCCACCAGGTCATACGATTACTGCTCAAGTATATGCATCTCAACTTCAAAAGTTGGCCGAAAAAATTGGCGAGAAAAGAGGGAAAAGAGTTCAAACTACCCTACTTCATGATAACGCAAGACCGCACGTGGCAAAGTTGACTCAAGCAAAAATCGACGAATTGGGCTGGGAAGTTCTCCCTCATCCTCCTTATTCTCCGGACCTGGCTCCCTCCGACTATCACTTGTTCCGTGTTCTGAAGGCTCATCTACGTGAAAAACGATTCAACGACCAGAGTGAACTGCAAACTGAAGTCTCACAATTCTTTGATGCGCAGCCACCAGAGTTCTGGGCTGCTGGTATTGAGAGTCTAGTAGATCGTTGGACTTATGTTGTTGATCATGATGGTGAATATGTTGTAGACTGATAATGGTTTTAAATAAAGTTCTAAAAAAATTTTGAAAACTGTGTTCTTGGTGCAAGACTTTCCTTACAACCTAATAAGAACTGATGGTCAAGGGTCATAAGGCCATGAAGAAAAATCACCTGTCCAGGTTACCTGGAAACCTATTTTTCTCTGAAAATCAGCCTTCGTAAAGTTACAGTAATCCGAAACATTTGATTTTGCAAATCACTGAATCTGAACTTTTGACCTTTTTTTTGTTCCGCAACTCCCAGAACATTTCCTGTACCCGCGGATTGCGTGACGACACGCAATCTCTACCAAAATTTAATCAACTTGTTCCCAAACTTTTATGGGACTTTTTCTTACATTTTTTCTCTAGCACTCTCTCCAATTTCAGTATTATTTCTGAAATTGACACCTGGGGGAACTGGTATAAAAGGAGAGAGATTTCAGTTGGGAGTAGGAACCATTCAAGAGATATGGCACCGGCCAGAATGGCTGTTGAGCTGAATCTCTGAATGGGAGGGCTGGTTCTAGTGTAGCCCATGGCGACTAGTATTGGGTACCTCTGATAGAGGGGCACAGCTGGGTGGTCTAGGTACTAGGCTACCCTGTGCCTATCTTCAATAGAATGGCATAACAGTTGAGCCGGATAGCCTATACGCCAGAGCCCGTGACTAGCAAAATCCTCATGAAAAATAGTAAGTTCCTCCAATAGAAGGGCATACCTTTTGAACTATATGTGTGAGTATATATATATTGACTACAGTAACCCGTGATAACCGAGAGAACAGTACAGTACTCTTCACAGTTCGTTCTAGTCTAGTCACTCTACTAGAAGGGCTCAAATTTTGAATTCCTTTTGAACTCTGGGGTACCGTAACTATTGGCAACCAGATTTTCACCTTCAATATAAGGTCTTCTCTGACTTTCTGAGATACAGTACACCAGTCGAAAACTTGAAGACATGCACTTATAATAGGATTAAAAACGATTTGAAATAACAGGTTTCCAATTAAAACTACAGTAATCCTATCTCACACCAAATGATCCAATTAACACATGTTTTCTCTCTATTTTTATTTTTATTTCCTCTCCTCTCTTTCCCAAAAAAATAAGTTACCTGTACCTTCAAAAAAGGAAAGAAAACCAGTCCCAGTTTTCCAAAAAAACAAAATCAACCGCTCTTTCACTCATTTCCTTTTTTGTTGTGTTCGCCCATATTGTTATTCGTTCTCTTTTTTTTTAGAGAGGTTCTACAAAATATGTGAACTGCGATCTCACTTTTGTTTTTGGGTTTTTGATGATAATTAACTTGAGTCTTTTTGCAGGATGATGGATTGGGGCTCTTCTATTAGAGGTTATCACGTTGCTTCCGTTTCTGCCCTTGTATAAGGGGTTCTGGTACTACCAGAACAGAAGAATCTGTTATCTAATGAGGTTCTCCTCTTGGTTCTTCTCCCTACTGTCTGATGCTTTTCTATCAGAGGTTTTTCGAAACCTAGATAAAAATGGAATCTCATCCAGCCTACACTCTCTACCCGGGTGCCCTACTACTAGAGGTACCTAGAACGAAATCCAGAATCTGTAACTCTGATCGATGGTCTCCCCCTAAACCTCTCAACTTCCGTTTCTAGTGCCCTTCTATGAGAGTTCTCCGCCTAAAACTGACCAAAACACTCCTCCCCATCATCTGAAAGAAGGCGATGAAAAAAGGTCTCCTAATGGATGGTTGTGTGTGAAAGAAGTCATTATTGAGTCTAGACCACTTCTATTACTTTTGAACGAACGAACGCCTCTTTTTGGAGAGACGAGGTGGAGGAGGAAGGAATGAACACTTGCTCAGATTTTTGGTTTTTGAATTTTTTGAGTTTTGCTCATTTTTGAGAGTTTCAGAGAATCTCTATGACCAATTTGGTGGTAGAACAGCAGAGCTAAGGGAGCTTTTTCTGAATTTTTGCGTCCAGCGTGTTATACAGTAATCCATGGTCCTCAAACACCATATTATGTTCCCGTAGCTCACGGCCCGGCGAAATCTACGCGACGCGCAAAACGTGCTCACATTTAGCAATGAACCTTAACAATTCTCTATGATTTTTTAAATTTTATTGAAAGAAAAGATGTATTTGAACACGCTGAATCCGAAAAAATTGGTTTCGATACGGCTTTATTACTTAGTTTTTGAGATGAAAATTGTTGGAATTATCAATTTTCCGTTGTTTTTTGTACTTTTTTGTTACAAATATCGAATTATCTCAAAAACTAAGTAATAAAGCCCTATTGAAACCAAAATTTTCGAATTCAGCGTGTTCAAATACATCTTTTCACTTAATAAAATCAACAAAACCTTAGAAAATTCGGCTGTTTCATAGTTGTTCCGCACCCGCGTAGATTTCGCCGGGCCGTGAGCTTTCCTAACCTACCACCCTTACAAACGTTTTTCTTTCTGCAAAACCGGAAAATCCATGTGTCCTGTTTTTTGAAAGTAACAATATTTTTTGCAAAATCTTACGGGAAGTACGTAAAAAATAAACGACGTCAGCATTTTCTTGTTTTCCTTTTCTTCAAAAAAGGAACCAAAGAAACAACAACAACTCGTTTTTTTGGGTGGGAGGAGTATAAAAACGAAGAGCTGATTGTGCTTTTTTATCAGTTTTTTTTTGAGGAGAGTAAATATTTTTGTATAGTAGAGTCTGTCGTTAAAACTGTACGTCTTAGGTAGGACGTTCTAGGAAAATCTCTGAGTTTAATTTCCATACTTTGAGGTTCCCTCACAAGAAAATTCTATTCAAATCGAGTCCCCTCTGATTTTTGGATTTCATTTTTTCTATTTTTTGTTTCTAACCGAACAAAAAACATTTCGAATGAAAAAAAAAGAAGAAGGAAATTGGACGAACTTGTTAATGAAGAACCAATGACGTCGATTTTTGATGATTTCTTTTTTCTTTTTTAGACCAAAAGTCAGATGAATTTTGATCTTTTTTGATTGATAGGCAACTAACTTTTCGATGATCGTCAAACAGATTTGGGAAACGACTTTTTGAACTCTCATAGAAGGGCGTTTGTCCTCATATCGTTTTCGAAAAACGTTACAGCAATCCTAAAACTTTTCGTAAAAGGACAACTCGTTCAAAAAAACAAAGATCTTCGCTCTAAAATTTACCATTCTGTTGCCCCATGTCTAGGTCTATCCCTAGTATCCATGCATATACCTTCAGAGTTTTCCGAAAGTAACGTAGATCTCTAGATACAGTCCTAAAATATAACATAAATAATTCTTTTTTTTTTTGAGTTCCAGACGGAAAAAAATCCCACGATATCTTTCGTGCAACAACAAAAATCAGTAAAGAATGTAGTTCTCAAAACGCTTATGTTTGGTCAGAATCCCAGAAACAAAAATGGATAAGCCCTAGATAAAATGTTAGGATTCTAGGTTTTGTGGTCAAGAGTTTTAGACAAAATCGGAGATAAAAATTAGGGGGGATTCCCCCCTAATTTTTGTTTCCAATTCGTGCTGAATTCCTTGACCACGACATCGCAAATCCTAACATTCTATCCTGAGTTTATCCATTTTGGATTCTGACCAAACATAAGATTTTTAGAACTACATTTTCTTGCTGATTTTTGTTGTTGCACAAAAGATATCGTGGGATTTTTTTCCGTCTGGAACTCCAAAAAAAGGGGTTTTTTGTTCTGGAAGACGATTGGTTTATTGGTTTATTTGTTATCTAGATCTAGGATTACTGTAGCTCTGGGGTATCTTCTTTTTTCCCTGCAGGTGATTCAGGCTGCATTTTCGGAATTTTTCTACAATTTCCAGAAAGTTCCTCATATAACAAACCCTGAATCGAGAATTCCCTCTCAATTTCCCAGACAGATGACTACTGACCAGTATTATTTTCTCCCCTCCATCTTCTTTTTATTTTTCTTCAGAGAATCTTCTTCACACCCCTTGTGTATGTCTGCAAGGGAAAAATAAGTATTTGGTTCTTTTTCTAGTGCATCCGGAGCTAAAAATAACTGCTCTTCTTCTTCTTCTCATTGGCCTCTTTTTCTATTTTTCTCTCTTCTGAGAGAGCATCCTCATCAGAGAAGTGGTCTTCTTCTTCTTCTTCTTTTTTCTTTTTTCTAGTACAACTGGCCACTCGCTCATATCTCTTCCCCACTCTCTTATCACTTATATACTATTTTTCGATTGATTTTTTGTTTTTCCGCATCCTTTCCCTTCCATCATCATTGCTTCTCCCTTCCACATCCCCCTTTTTTCTCTTCCACCACCACCACTACCACTGGTTCCGGACGGACGGAGTGAGAGAGAAGGACCGGACCCCAGCCCCCCAACTACAACTTTTTGATCTTTGTATAGTTTTTTGAAGGAGGGAGGGGTTTTTTTTGGGATTTATTTGTTGCATTCTTCTGAAGCCTACAAACCAGGTGCCCTTATTACTAGCTCCAAGTTTTGATATTCTGGATTTTTTGAAATTTTTTTTGATTAGTTGGGAATCTCCGTCTGGTTTTTGGATTTTAGATTCGAATTTGAATAAAAATTCGGATTTTTGGAATATTTTTTGTCTGGATCCTATGGGCCAGCAACTCATTTCGGGTTCTCCATTTTTCAAAATTCTTCAATTTTTTGAAATTTTTTTGTTGATAAATTGGAAATCTCCGTCTGGTTTCTAGAATTTAGATTTGAATTCGAATAAAAATTGGGAATTTTAGAACTGTTTGTCTGGATCGTATAGACCAGCTACCATTTTCTTTGGATTTTCCACTTTTCAGAATTCCAAATTTTCAAAATTTTTTGGTTGATAAATTTGAAATCGTCGTCTGATTTTCAGAATTTCACTTTGAATTTGAATGATTTTCAGAATATTTTTGGTCCAAACCCTATACACCACCTACCTAATATTGAGTTCTCCTTTTTTCAGAATTTTTTTAAATTAAAAAAAAATTTCCCATGCAATTTTCTAACTTTTTATGATTTTTAATGATTTTTAGACAATCAAAAACTAGATACTCCTAAAACATTTTTTGTCCAAAGAGACCAGCTTCCCTTATTGTTGGTTTCAGATTTTACCAATCTCTAATTTTTCAATTTTTTCCCCTTTTCGTTCTTTTTTTTTGCTCTGTTCCCCTCCTTCACTGAAATGGCAATAATATGTTTTTTTTTCTCATTATTATTATTATTCTCTCCTTTTTTGGAGTGGCTGTTTCCATGACAACTGAGAAAAAAGTGAGGAGAGGCGTGAAAAAAATAATAGAGAGATGGAGAGAGATGTGGTGGTTCCCTTCTTCCCCTTTTTTCTGGATTTTTCTCTCTTTTTTTTGTTATCGGTCACTTTTTGTTTTGATTTTTCCATGGGGAGGGGATATTTTGGATTTTTTTTTTCGAATTTGAATTTTTTTTAAAGAAAATTTCGAAAGTTGATTTTCAACAAATTTGAATCTAGTCGGAACCTCAAAAATCCAAAATCTGTAAGAGTTCTGGACTTTTCAGTTATTCCAAAATATTCGGTGCCGATCACTTTTACCTACTGAACCTGAGCTTTTTTTTTCATTTCTCTCAAAACTTCATTTTATTAAAACTCAAAAAATCTAGATTTCTGCTCTTTCATCCTCCTTCTATGCCCCCAAACATGTCCTCCATTTATCCTCCTTCACAAAAATCCTTGACCACATGCACGACATCATCAAACAATCCTATCATTCTATCCGAGTATCTACTTTATCTCGTTTTTGTGCTTTTTATCTTTCTGACCGCTGATTTTTGCTCAAAAACTTGATCTTAGGCGGTGGTGGTGAGGGAGTCTCTGGATTACTGTAAGATGTTGGATTCAGTCTGAATCTCCTGCTGCTATGGTTAAACTCCGAAACAGTGGAATCTGGAAATTCAAAAAGATGTGAGAAATCTCTCACAAATCCTAAAACTAGTTCTTAAGAAAATCAGTGGGAAAGTTCCAAGCTAGGTTAATTTTGAACACAAACGAACCTAGAATCTAGCTCCGGAGCCCAAAAAATGCTTCAATTAAGCTCAAAATTAAACGTCGAAAGCCTTCCAAAAATCTAGTTTTCGAAAATCAAGGAAAACTTTCAGACACCCTCAAAAATCACTTGAAAAACTTCACAAAATTTTATTTTTCTAAACCAATTTCCAAAAATCCCACAGACCTTTCCTACAGTACCCTTTCGCTGAAAAGCTGCCTACAGTATCCCTTCATATATGAATGGTTATCCATGATCATTTCCTTTTCCTTCCGTTTTGTTCTACTTCTTCTTTTCCTTCGTCTTCTTCTTAACCTCCTTTCCTTTTTTTCCAATACCCATCATCTCGTTAATTGTGTGTTTCCTTCCTTTCGACCACCACCGATTACCATTCCAGTCACGAACTTTGATGACTTCCTTTCCCTTTTTCTGAAGACGTCTTCTTCTTTTTCGTTGTCAAAACGACCCAAAAGTGATGACTTCTCTTGCCTCCTGACCCCGTTGAACTATCACTTTCTCTCTTTTTCTTGAGAAATGAGTTAGTCGTCGCCTTCAGAAGGAGAGGCTTTTCTTCTTCAGTTTTCAATGCATTTTATAGTGTTCCTACTTGTTCTTTTTTCCTTTCTTTTGTCTTTTTGTTCCATTCTGTTCCATTTCTTACCTGTCATTTTTGTGTTTTGGAACCCGATGATTTTTGAACGAGGATTTTGAGTACCAGAATCTTGGGGTTTAGGTCTTAGAAGACTCGGTGGAACTCAAAGGAATTAGTTTTATGAGCTCATTTTTGACTTTTGGAAAAGCAAGGAGACTCATAATAATGGGTTCGAAGAGCATCAGAAATCTAGACCTTTTTGAAGTCCTAACCCTTATGACGGATTACTGTAAGATGATTCTCAACTCTAGGATTACTGTAGGTTCGAGGTTCTGGGAGCCCTTTTTCTGGAGCAGGATTACTGTAGTTCGAGAAATCCTAGCTTGAGCTTCAAAAACTTCTAACTTGTAATGCTCAGAAGTACTCTAAAAATCTGGAAAAATTCCAAAAAATCGAATTTACAGTAATCCTATAGCAGTCAAGTTTTTAAAAATGGTCTTACCTAAAAAAAAACTGTCAGGTCTTTAGAACAAATATGTTCAAATGGTCTTGCCTAGGAGCCTCTGAGTCGGTTCACTATAGGATTACTGTAAGTCGGAAGTTTCTGCTCTCAGAAGCTCAGGTACCTTACCTTTCTACCTCTTCCACTCGCCTGAAAAAAAAAATCCAATCCTTTCTAGCTCTAGTTCCCCATGTTCCACAAACTATTGGAACGTCAAAAGGAGATCCCTGTGAATGTTTTTTGTTTCTGAAGTATAGATAGACACTTCCTCAACAAACATTTCTCTTCCTGTGTACCCTACTTGACCTTTTGAACATAATAACCAACTAAACTTGAGGAACGATTTAGCGGGTCAGTGTACACAACGGGCTAGACTTTTAGACGTCTTGAGAATATCAAGGAGATGAAACTGTAAAATTACAGTCTAAAGAGAGAGAGAAGCAATAAAGAAGATGGGAGAGACTGTAAACTGTTTAGAGGAGGTGTAAAGTGGAACCTTATGTCTGCAATCTGAGGTGAAGATTCGCGGTGTTTGCAGATTTCACACTATATCCTACGACAATACAGTTTTTCTAAGGAATACCCTAATGATCAAGTGAGGAAGATTGTTCCCTTGATTTTTGGATCTCAGAAACTCTTGTAAGCGGATCCTAGACCCACAGTAACCCTACTTGAGGAGGAAAAAAAGACGATTCCTAGATTTCCAGGAAAATTGAAAATCGTACAGTAGGAACTACAGTAACCAAGCAAGCCTTTGACTGAACTAGCTTATCGATCTTTTGGAGCACACATTTTCGATCCCCATCGGTTTTATTTTTGCTCCAAGCGCACACAATAAAGATAGTCTTGGTTCCTGTACCTACAGTTGTCCTACAATTTGTGACAATATTGAACTCACCAGCTTGATTCCAAATCTAAAGACCTACAGTAGGATCTACAGTAACCAAGCTCGGGGCCGTTAACTGAAGCGGAGCGAGCCATCTAGAAAAACTGTAATTCTGAATCAGTTTTTTGGTCTTTTGAAACTCATACTTTAGAGCTTTCTCTGTTTTCATTTTTGCTCCAAAAAGCAAAAACCCCCCATAAAAATAATCCCTCCAAGTACTTTGAGCTCCGAATTCTCTCCATTCTTCAGACCCTTCCGATTTCTGTATTTTCTTCTCTTTTCTCGTTTTTTGAACTTTCCTCAATTTCCGTACTTCTTAATTCATCTTAATTTTTCTTTCAGAATCTTCATCTTCTTCCCATGACGTCTCCTCCATCTCCTTCAAATACTTATCATCATCTCCTCAATTTCTTCATTCTTCTTCTTCTTCTACTTCACAATTGATCCCTTCCCCTCCTACTCATTTTCATTCATCGTGTCGTCTGAAAAAAAAGAAGTGCATTCGTCTATAATATTCTATCCTTCTTCTTCGTCCCTGCTCATCATCATCATCATCATCCTCTTCATATAGCCTTCCAAAGAGCAACCCAGGGATTTGTTCTTCTTTTTGCAAAACGAGAGAAATGACACGTGTCTTTTTCTTTTTGCTCTTTTTGGAGCATTTTCAGCAGAACATTGAGATCCAAGAGTCTCCTTTGTGTACTTTTGGGATAATCCCCCCGTCTTTAAGAAGGTTACGCGTCTAGAGGGAATTCTTCTTCTTCTTTTTATAGCTTTTTTTCAGATTGAAGAAGACTAGACTTTCAGTTTTTTTGCAGCGAAATGTCAGATTTCAGAGAATCCTTTATTAAAAGGGCAGGAAGCAGATGTTGTTTCGGCAGATCCTGAAACCCAGAGCTCTCTCTTTTTCCAAAAGGTTCAGAAAATATCTGGATTCCTCTAATAGAAGGGCATGATCTCTGACTTGATTTTTTTGGGTAGCTAACTTTTAGTGCTCTTGTATTAGAGGTATTTTCTTTTCATGATAGGAAGGATTGTGAGGGCATTTTTTGGCCTGGTGCTCTAGAACAAAATTCGGTGTTCCCTCTAAAAACTAGGGAGGTTTTCCAACCCCCCCCCCCCCCAATATCATATGCCCTTCTATTACAGGTAGTTTACCGCAAAAGCTTCTAGCCTGGGGTGCTCTTTTATTAGAGGTTCCCTGTGAATTTCCAAAAAAAGTTGCTCCGTTCCCGACTATCTCTCCAATTTGGCTGCCTGGTAGCTTCCCTAGTAACCCATCATTTTTTATTTGGTGCCCTTTTGTTAAAGGCATCCC
>GL379806.1:649421-684429 GCA_000143925.2 Caenorhabditis brenneri
CAATTGATCCCTTCCCTCCTACTCATTTTCATTCATCGTGTCGTCTGAAAAAAAAGAAGTGCATTCGTCTATAATATTCTATCCTTCTTCTTCTTCTTCGTCCCTGCTCATCATCATCATCAACATCATCCTCTTCATATAGCCTTCCAAAGAGCAACCCAGGGATTTGTTCTTCTCTTTGCAAAAAGAGAGAAATGACACGTGTCTTTCTTTTAGCTCTTTTTGGATTTTCAGCAGAACATTGAGATCCAAGAGTCTCCTTTGTGTACTTTTGGGATAATCCCCCCGTCTTTAAGAGAAGGTTACGCGTCTAGAGGGAATTCTCTTCTTTTTATAGCTTTTTCAGATTGAAGAAGACTAGACTTTTAGTTATTTTGCAGCAAGGGGAATGTCAGATTTCAGAGAATCCTCTAATAAAAGGGCAGGGATCAGATTTCGTTTCAGACGATCCTGAAACCCAGAGCTCTCTGTTTTTCTAAAAGATTTTGAAAATATTTGGGTTTCTTTTATAGAAGGGCAAGGTTTCGGTATTGATAAGTGGTCAAATTTTGGTGCCCTTGTATTAGAGGTTCTTTTTCATAATAGAAAAAAACTGTGAGAACATTTTTTGGCCTGGTGCTCTAGAACAAAATCCAATGATTCCTCAAAAAACTAGGAAGGTATCCCAACTGTCATATGCCCTTCTATAAGAGGTAGTTTACCACAAATATCTCTGCCAGGGATGCCCTTTTATTAGAGGTTCCTGTAGCTTCCCAAATCAATTTGCTCCGTTCCCAAATATCTCTCAATCTTGACTGTCTGGTAGATTCCCTTAGCACCTCATCATTTTTGATTTGGTGCCCTTTTATTGGAGGTTTCCGATGTTCTGAAACATGCTCTTCTATTAGGAGTAACCTCAGATTGATTCTCAGGGTGCCCTTTTATTAGAGATTGCAACTAGATCATGCTTTGCAGTTGAACCTTTAGGTGTCATTCTATTGAAGGCTCTTCTTTTCAAATTTAATAGGTGTGCTCTTTTATTAGAGGTAACAAAATTTGCTAGAGCAGCTCATCTGGGCTGAGTTTCAAGTGCCCTTCTATTACAGGTGCGTCCCCAGACTTCCTTATATTCCCATACTGACTTATAAAGAAATACTTTTTTGTTTTGAAAACAGATAGTTGAAATCAAAACAACCTGGTTCAATTCTTCTCTTCTCTCTCTCTCTCTCTCTCTCTCTCTCTCTCTCTCTCTTTCTTTTCCAATACATATTCATGACAGTGCCGCAGAGCGTGCTGCATGATTCTTCCATCCATTTTCTTCTTCCGCGAGAGAGAGACTGTTTGGGTACTACGCCATTCATTCATTTCAACACAACAAACTGAGTGAGAGTGAGAGAGTACCCAAAAGCATAGAGACGCAGAGAAACGAGAGATCACATTTCGAAGCGACCAATTCAAATACAGTTGGTTGAGGAAGGAGAAATGAACGCAGCACAGAAACTGACGACCGGCCTCTGATGGTGAGAAGAGAGAGAAATAGTGTGAGAGATGGAGAGACGCAGAGAATCTCTCCTCCCTTTTATATGCGCGATTCGAGAAGAAAGAGAGAGAGAGAGAGACGGTCATCAGCATCAAAACGAAATATTATTCGTTTCTTCTTCCTCTCTCTCTCTCTCTCTCTCTCTCTCTCTCTCTCTCTCTCTCTCTTTTAACCTATTTGCCAATCTGATTTTCTGAATTCATAATACCTTATCAATCTTGATTTCGAATTCGAATTTTTATTTTCGAAGGCTTCAAAGGGAAAAAAGTGTCCTTGAAGATTGAAATCTTTTGATTTAAAGGCGGAGAACAAAGCGAAAGGTTTCGACGAGGACTATGGCAAAAAGAGAAAGAAAAGAAAGTTAATTAATTTGACAAAAAGACAAAAATCTGACGTTTTCTGAACGATTTTTGGTTCAAGAAGGTCATTTCTTGGGGTAGAATTTGGACGAATTTAGCCGAAATGATAGGTAAACTGTCAGATTTTCCAATTCGGCTGATTGAAAAACCGATTTTTGACGAATCACCTCATGAGTTTCAGCTGGCTTTCTGTGATTTTTGCCGGTATCAGTCAAATTTTTTTTATATTTTTTCTATTTTGACAGAATCCTTTTTTTGAATTTTTGAACTTGAAAAACTTTTCTAAACTCCTACTTCTTAATCCTTCTCTCCCCTCAGTTTTGCGATCCCGAAAAATTTTTGAAACGATTTTTTCTGATTTTTCAATATTTTCTGTAATCCCCAAAAATAACATCCAGCCTTGAAGCAGAATTTTTTTTTTCTGAAAAATCTCTCCTCTCGGTTCTACCTGCCTCATCGGTAAGCCTCAACCATAACTTTTTTGACCCTGACAGATGTTTTTTTTCTGATTTTGTTCAATTTTAAAAATGTACTTGTAGACTGAAAAATTCCCTATCGAATAGTATAAAAATCATATAGGCTTGTGCATTAGAAACCCAAAATTTTGGAATTTTTGTCCGGAAATTCCAATGAAATCCGAATTTTCGTAAGCAACCTCATATGAAATTTGAACCAATCCATAGAAATTTCGACTTTTTGTTTTTCAGATTTTTCAATAAATTTTCAGTCAGTTTTTATGGTTCTGGAAATCTTCAAAGCTGCTCAAATTCGATTCTCTTTTAGTACCATTTCTTTATTTTTTCCTTACTCATTTCCCATCCAATTCCTTCTTTTTTCTTAGTAAAAACTTTCAACAGAAATCTCATCATTCATTCATTCGTTCTCTTTTCTAATCTTTCATATCAATCTCTTTTTCTAATTATTTATTCTGTGTTCCATCCCTCTTTTTCTGGGTTATCTAAAGGATCTAATCTACATTTATATTGGCTAATCTATTTGTTTTCTTTTCGTTTTTAGGGGTCAACTTTGAATCGGAATATTTTGAATCTAGTTTTTGTAGTTTTTGCGGGTACTCTTGTAATCCCGGCAGTTCAAAAAAGTCCCATATGAAACAAAATATTTATCCTCTTCCCCAGTTTTCAGAAGCCAGATTTCGAGATGAGCTCCAGACATGCCCTTCTATTAGAGTTCCTCATGTAGCACTGTTTTCTAGTAGATGCTCCACTGGTGATTCCCATAGCAACCGACATGGGCTCGTAACGAAAAATTATATTCTGTTTCTAAAAGGATTCAAAGGCCCACCCAGAGCTTCTAGTCTTTCCTGGAATATCCTAAATAAAGTGCAATTTTAAACCGATATTACCCTTGTAGTGCTCTTGACGACCTGCCAGGTCATCCTTGGGTTCGAAACCACCAGAAGATTTTTTTTTCTGTTTTTCTCCACCACTCTCAAAAATTTTTGTTCTTACCTAACTCCACTCCCAGGTGCCCTTCTATAGCAGCCTCTCCTACCTGTATCTAATTTCAAAACACGTCACGAACCCAACTCTCCCGGGGCTCACCCACCCGCACAAACAGACACTCAACTTCCTTTTTGTTTCCGTCTTCTCTTTTGCCGTCCGGCAGCAGCCATCCGATCACCAACCGATCCGTATGGTTTCATTTCTCTCTTTCCGCATTGTATATATTGGAGACTGTCTATGAGCTCTCCGCGTGTGCTCCTGCAGATTCAGTCAGTCTCCCTCTACAGGAGCAGTTAACACAGAAGCCCAGGGGAAGGGGGGACGGCAAATATTGACTTTTTTGGAGGAAATGATGAAAAAGAAATACATACCACCCACTGTGCTCTCTCTCTCTCTCTCTCTCTCTCTCTCTATCTTTTTTCTCCCTTTTTTGGAAGAACGAAAGACTTGTTGCTTTTCCTCCCCTCCTGGATGAATGCCAGGAACAAAAAATTTTGTTTTTTTGTGGAGTCAATTCAAAAAAAAGGAAAAAGAAATACCCAAATATTTGATCTTTGGATTTTTTCTTTGGGGAAAAAACGAATGATTTTTATTTGAACTCCCAGACTCAGGTTTTTTTTGTTGTGTTGGTGGGAGAGAGGATTATTTATCATGTTTTTCAACATGGTTAACTTTTTAGAGGCAAAAAATTGAACATTTTCAACAAAAATCCAGAATGATTTCGGAGCACATTTATCCCTGAAGTGACCGTCTATGAGATGGTCCTTACAAAAATTGGAGACCTAGGCACCAATTTTCATTGAAACCTATTTCTAGGGAACTCCAAAAAAAATCGGTTATCCCTGAACTGTCCTTTTATCGAAATTTCGTGCCAAATTTGATAGCCTAAACATGCAATTTCCATCGAAAGAAGCTTGGTTTGTTTTGTATAACCTGTATTCGATCCGACAGCAATTTTTTATGGTGTGAATAGAATTTTGATGGTGTGAATTTCGAAATGTGTTGTTTTTGCCGTTCAAACTATTAGTCACTATACTCAATTCAAATTTCATAATTTCCCGGCGAAAATAAAATTCCCAATAAATTTATATTGTCGTTAAGTTCGATACATAGTACGCATAGACCGGAAAACTGTAAACAAAGAATCTGGAACCTTCATTCATTCATTCATTCTCTCTCTCTCGAATCATCTCGACGGAGTGACCATTCCCTTTGGTCTGGTATTTCTAATAGGATATTATATTCCTGACTTTTTGTTCATCCACCATCATCATCTTCTGATAGAAAGAGATGCTTCTAGCTCTTAATTTCATATCTCTAGTTTCTAGAATTCATTATCCTTCAACCAACTCATCAACCATTTTTTGAATGATTCCTCTGTTGTGAGCCAATTGAAACAAAAAAAAATACAGTTAAAACAATTGAAACAAGAACATTTATCATTAAGTCAATATCCTCGAGGAATTCGGAATTTATCTAATTCAGCCGTTCACATCTCACAATAAGACATTTTTAATAGATTTATGTCCCTTTTTTCATTATAGTTACAGGCTTAAATTTTGAGTTAGCACTCTAAAAATTCAGACTCCTCTCGAAAAAGGATGATTCATTGCAAAAACATATCAATCAATTTCTTTTTATGATTAGTCACCAAGTTGTTCATCCAATTTCAAAACTCGCGCCATTAACAACATAAACAATGATCGTCAATTCTGACACATAGTACGCAATCACTAATATCTGAGAATGTATAAACAAATCATAAGGGAACAGTCATTCATTCATTCATTCAAGAATATTCTCCGAAAGTGACCAGTCGCTTTTCTTTTTCTATCGTCTTGTTCTTAGAGACTTGGATCATGGGCCTTATCTCCTATGGAGGAGCATAGGGCAATATCAATTTGATACCTCTGATAGAAAATCTCCTTCTGCACTTCATTCCTGAAAAATACTTTCAAAGACTCTTGATAAGTGAGCACCTCAGCTATGGAGCTCTATTCTCGTCCGGTATTCCTTGATCCCTTCCATTGGTACAGTCAAAAAACTTTAAATACTCCAATAAAGCGGCACTATGGCTCGGTTGCCTGGAAGCACTTTCCTTGGTCTTCTACTTCTATTCATCCATGGAACCTCGGAGCCATCCATCCAAAGATGCTCATGAATTCCGTCTATCGACTTGAACAGTACCGTTGGATCACCTGCCTCTTACTAATATCCATTGTTTCCTTTCGTTCCTCTGAGCTGAAAACTCCAAGAACCTCTAATAAAACGTCACCTACTTCTAGTTGACCTTTTGTGTTTTCTTCCAATTTCAGAAGCTCAAATCTCTTGGAACTTTTAATTAACGCGCTCCTTCATCTCGAATCGCCTGATCCCTACCGATCAGCACATTTTGTTTCAGTTCCTATGAGCTCAGAACTCTCAAGTGCTCTAATAAAACGGCACCCATCCATCTGCTCCAGAAGACTATTAATCCAGAATCACCTGCCCTGTCCTTCATCAATCTGCCTTCTCATTTGAGAAAATAAAAATCCAGTCTCTCGCCTCCAATGAATGGCATACATTTCGGAGGGAGCGAACGTCTCCCCTCTCCTTCCTTCAATGTCATTCATTCAGAACAGGAATAATGCGATTCATTTCATGAATTGCATAATTTCCATGTCTCCCTCTTCTTCTTCGTTCCATTTCTCGATTGATTTATAGAAGAACAAGAGGGAGAGAACGGCGCCTCTCTCTCTCTCTCTCTCTCGCTTATCGTAGTAGTTGTCATGGTTGTGTGTGTGATTCATACACACACCTTGTACATTTATATGTATACAACCACCTCCCAACACTCTTTTTCTTCTTCTTCGTTTTTCTTTTTGTTCCTTTATGCATTGTTTATACATACACATATATATTTCTATACAAAACATTTTATACATATATTGTGTTGTTTTTGTTCCCTATTCTTTCCCTTTTCTTTCTCTTTTTGATTCTTATCTCTCTCTCTCTCTCTCTCTTTGCCAATTTTGGATGGTTGTAATAAGCCCTCATGATATCATACAGTTTTATTTGACCTTCTTTAACTGTCTGCGTTTCTTTTAGGTGACTCATTCTCTCTTTCCCTTGAAAAAATTATTTTGTTGAATTGTAGAAGGAATGACTGGTTCGGTTTGCTTTCCCCCTTTTTTTTGGTAACGGAAATTGAAAATAATCAATAGAACGGAAAATACCTGTAATAGAGGCTCACCTGGGAGAACATGCTCTGGGCAGTATTTCTCGGTTGGCTTTGAAAGTTCCAAAAAGTGGTCAACTGAAAAAATATTGGCCAGTTCATTTTACACATTTTATTAGCTGAAAACTTTTTCAAAGCTCTAAAGGCTATTGAGATACACTGCTCTGAACATTCAGTAGCCTCTATTACAGGATTCAGGTAACTTTAATAGTAGGGCATGGGGATGAACCAGTTTCTAGAGTTTCTGAGTTTTAGGATTTTTTAATTGTTTCTCATTTTCTGAATTTCTCTGAAGAAAACCTTTAAATTCCCAACCTTAAACTTTGGAGCATTTTTGAGCTCTTTGACCTGCATTTTTGCCATTTTTTATAACTGTTTTGTGTTTCTCACTAATTTTGTTCCGTCCTCGTTTAATTTATGTTTTTTTCAATCGATTTCAAAGTTTGACTGACATCAGAAGTCGCATTTCAAAAGAATTCGCTCCAATTGGAGGGCATGGTCCAGCGCTAAAATGCTCACCGGAAAACTTGTAATAGAGGTTCACCCAGCACTGTATGCTCCAAGCAATATATCTCGGATGTCTTCAAAGATTTCAGAAAATTTACAACTGATAAAATGACCAAAATGTTCTGAAGAATATGTCATCAGTTGATCACTTCTTGAAATTTTCAATGGCTACCGAGATATGATGCTCTGAACATAATATCATTTTAAAAAATCAGATCACTCCCTTTGTTTTTCCCTTTCATTATAGCTCCCTCCGGCTCCCTCCTTCCCTGTATCCCCTGTAATTCATCTTCCTCACATTACCCTCTCATCATCCTTCTCTCCTCTTCTCCTTCTTCTTCTTTTCTCTCGTTTTTTCTATTTTCGTTCAACACCAATTATTTCAATAATTACTTAATTACTTTCGTCCCCCCGCACTTCCTCACACCAATTTTCTCTCTTTTTTTTCTTCTGCTTGGCATCAAAACATATTTTCTGACTTCTCAATGTCCAGTTTTCTCGTTTTTCAGCTACAGTAATCTCTCGGTTACTGTAGCTTCATCTGTTTCTAACCCTCAAACTTTACTCAATTATTTTGCAGTTGGCGGGTCGACACATTCAAAATTAGTGGTAGCTGTATTCTCGTCTATTATCAATCCATTCCGCCAACACCCACAACTCATTCTTCTTCTTCGTCGTCTCCAGAAGGGCATCACGACGTCGTCGTCTCCACAACCTCGTCGTCATCATCCAACACCGCCGCCGCCACCACGCTGACGACGACGGTGCAGCACCACGAGGCGAGCACCTCGCCGCAGCAGCACCATCTTCCGCCGCCACCGCGTCGCAGTGGTATGAACGTGGCGAGCTACAGTATGGTGCTGTGCGGCTCGTCTGATGATCATCGCTATCGCGGCAGAATTGAAAAGTGAGCACTCTTAGGGGGATTTTTGAGGTTTTTGGTGTAGAAAATTGAGCATTCTTTGAACTGAACGATTCTTTCCTGGCCATCTTTTTTCTATTCAAAAATCGCCTCTAACTAACAAGAGTGCAGTTCTATTAGATGTTTTCTAGAGAGGTTCTGAGCAAAATCAAATAATTAAATTAACTAACCTCCTCCATTTTCCAGGGTGAAATTTGGAGTTCCCATCAACGAAGCATTTGCTCATGACATCCCGGCCACCCTCCTGATGCTTCTTCTGAAGGTGAACAAGGATGGACCAGCTAAGAAAGACATTTGGAGAGCCCCCGGAAATCAGGCCCAAGTCAGAAAACTATCCCAAGTGATGCAGCATGGGAGGCTTGTGAACATCGAGAACTTCACTGTCTACACCGCCGCATCGGTCATTAAAAAGTTCCTGTCGAAACTACCAGGTGGAATATTCGGAAGGGATAATGAGGAGACACTCTTTAATAGTGCTTCAACTGGAATGGATATTGAGAAGCAGCGACAGGTGTTCTATAGGTATTTATTAAAGGCTAGGGTCTTCTCTAAATCCAATTGATTTCAGAATCTTCGGCTCCCTGCCGGTTGCTTCCCAACACCTCCTCGTCCTGCTGTTTGGTACCTTCCGGGTGGTGGCTGACTCGTCGGATGGGCATTCGAATGCAATGAATCCGAATGCAATCGCGATTTCAGTGGCACCTTCACTTTTCCATACTTGTATTCATGATGGGAGGACGGTGAGGATTTTTTTTGGAATTAAAAAAATTGCCTAGAGCCTGAAATCTTTAGTTTTCAAGAATCCATGGAGCAAAAATAATTATTGGTTAGTTGATGATTATTTTAGCCTCAAACAATGGAAACAATGAAAACAAAAAGTCATTTTTGGCTCTTACGCGTTTAGTAATCAGAATATTATCGCAAGATTTTTTGAAAGTTGCACTGGAGAGCTGATGAATGGAGCTCTGCGTTTCGAGGTTCAATGGCGGAAAAAAACTCATAAATGAAAATCTAGGCCACCAAATTTTAAATTTTCTAAGGACGCTGAATGATCGCAGCAGCCAGAAACTATAGTTTCAAAAAAAAATTTTAAAAAGAAAACCTTTGTCAGAAAATTCGCTCCTTTCTATTAGAATACTGTAGATCCAGGGAGCTTTACAACTACCGTAAGCAATAACAATGGATTCTAAGAATAGACAAACAAGGTGCCGATTCGGTTACTGTATTGTTCCGGTAGATGCCAAGTCCGCAAAAACATCACATTGACACCGTTACGTCAAATCACAGATTTTTCTCCCATCCTTAATTTCCCCATAATTCCAGGCCCGAGTGGAAGACCTGCAGCGCTTCAAGCTCGCCTCCAACATCGTGTGCTCCATCATTTGCTCATTCGGCGACACGAAACTATTCCCTCGGGAGTGTTACGAATACTACGCCAGATACACGGGTCGAACGTTGCGAATCGACGAGAATCGCATGTTCACATTTCATAACCCTTCCAGTGAGTTATTCTATTAGATCTTCTTTGACCTACCCAGTTTTTTTCTTTTTTTTTCCCTTTTGAATTTGCACTTACACCTCTTAAAACAACACCTTCTAACCCATTTCTTCCCCAAGAATTCAAGTAGTCGATTAATCCCCACAAAACAACTAACGTTCACTTCTTCTAGAAGCAACGGGTATTCGTTTTTCTCTATTCTCTCCTCATCCCACACACTCTCTCGTTATCTCTCTCGTTTCTCTAAATCTCTCTATTCTCCACACACTCTCTCTCATTAGAAATGCATGATTTTTTGATTGGTCTGCACACACAGTAGAAACACTTGCATGGTCCTTTTTGATCTCTTTTGTATTCTTTTCCCTCTCTCCAAATCACACACTATTTCTCTCTGTCTATGTTTGTTTGGAATGATGATTAATGGTGAAATAAAACACTGGTGGTTGTATTTTAGTTTTGAATGTTTTTTTTTCTTTTTTTTTTTGATTTTTGGAATTTACCCGCATGATAACACAATGACACATAAAATATGGAATGGAATGGATGAGCACAGCAATGATTTTATGGAAAGTTTTGGTTGGGGTGCCCTTTTAATAGGGGTTGTTTCGTTGCACATCAACCAGAATTTCCCTTGGGAAAGAACATCAGATTGTCAAGATTTGGAGAAAATGCGCTCCATTGAGAGTTTCGAGTTTGATCTAGTTTTGTCGTCCAATCAGCTGCGAATGATCATATTTTCCTAAATTGATCAAATGCGCTCTATTGAGAATGACCATTTTCATCTGAATTCTGCAATTGCGCTCCACTGATAATCTCACAGAAAACTCTAGAAGCCTTCAATAAAAAGGCATTTAGAGCCTCGGAGGTCAGTTTCTCAAGAGGGAGCAAACACGCTCCATTGAGAAAAAAGATTTTTGAAATATTTGTTACCTTTAATAGAATGGCATGTAACCAAACTTTGAACAAAAGTTGAGATTTCAAAGATCAGTTCCCAACAACTATACAATCGCGCTCCACTGACAGTTTTTGATTGGATTTTTGTGATTGCTCACTTATCCGGGAAATGATCTTCTATTAGAGGTTTCTTATGGCATTTCCAAATTGCAAACAAGCTCCACTAAGAACCTTGACAATCTGATTTTCCCCTTCCAAAAAAATGCACAAAAAAAATCTCAAAACAAATGTCTTTGTGGTTGTTATCTATCAACTAAAAAATCCGTAGTGTTCGTTTACCAAACTCTAATTTAATTTATCGTTTCGTCCCATTATCTTGCCGTTTCTCTCATTCAGATCGTCGTGCTCGTGGCGAAGAGTTCTCCGCTCTGGCAGCCAAATGTGCGGGTGCCTACTCCCTGGCTGCACTTCATTTGGCTGAAGAACAATCGCCTGAACCGTCACTTGCACCCACCACTGCATCCACAAAACCGCCACGTGGAAATGGTGTTGGGCGGGCGGAAAGTTTGAAGCAACACGCATTGACTCAAACGACGGATCATCCAAAAAGAAGTGTATCGATTGCGGCAAAAGAGCCATATCCAACTGATCTGAGGACGTCGGTTAGCTGTGATTTCTGAGAAGAAAAAGAAGATATTTTGTTGTGAATATTTCCTTATTTTCTCGTTTTTTCATCTCTTTTTCGATTTTCCAAAAATCCTAAAATCCCTCGAGATTCGAATTTTGTGGCCTAACACATTTGTCTATATTCCTTTTTTCGTGTAATTGTTCGGTGTGGTTTTTGCCCTCTTTTCGGTTTCCATGCAAGCAAGCGCCTATGAGTTTTCGACTTGTCAATGTTTATGTTCTTTTTGATGCGAGAGATTTCTTGAGAAGTTAGTAGGGTTTTGGAGAGGGGGATTACGGTAGTACCGTAACTGTAGAGTGAGAGTTAGGAATTGTTGAATATCTAGACTCAATCTTTTTGGAGTCTCGGAAGTTTGGGATTTTCAGAATCCAGAATTCTCGGTATCTAAGGATAATCCAAGTTCTCGAATTTAGAAAGTTTAGATTTTTCAAGGAGGGTACGGTAGGTAGAGAGGTAACAATCCTTGATCATCTGGATACAGTTATCTTGATGATTGTGGAGTCTAGATCCTCCAGAATTCTGGATTCTCGGAATCCGATATTTGTGAAATCTAGATGCCTAGATTTTACATCTTTTGCGTTCGGAAATTATGGGATTCCACATTCTGAAAACTACCGAATTCTCAAAATTAAAAAATTTCGAATTTTCGAAAATTCCATTTTTGGATTTTCCTTTTTTCTAAGAAACTGATGCTAGGAATCCATGATCCCCGGAGCTGGATTACTGTAGATTTTTTGTGTTCTTCCTATTCTATTCTGCCTAAACTTAGGATCAATCTGGGTACTGTGCCTTTGAGTTCTATAGTAATCCCAAACCTGTTTTCCTTTGCCTAGGGTCCCGGGTCCATAATCTGGATACTGTTGATTCCGGTTCCGGTCTACCTAGGCTTAACCGTAGCTACGAATTCTCAAATGAGTACAGTAATCTTCGAAATACAGTACCATCATTCATAACTACAGTATCTCCAATCCCACCGTAACCTAGGGTGTCCAAAAAAAATCTAGAACTCCACCGAATCAATTCCATCAAAAAAGTCTCAATTGTCCTCTCTCTCAATGTCCTCTGAAAACCAATATGTGTCCAATTCCAAAACATTTCCTCAATTTTTGATTTCAAATTTCAAATTCCCTCTCTTTCTCCCTCTCTTTCAAGAATTCCTACAACAAAAAACACTTTCAAAACAATCCAAATTGCTCACTTTTCTTCATTTTTTCCGAGAATCAAATCGAAATTCCTTTAAATTATTTAATTAATTTTCGACATTCCCGCCTTGTTGCCTTTTGAGATAATCATAATCAAAAAAAGTGCGCCCTATTGATAATTTATCATTGGAGCGCGATTGTCCTCCAATTTCTCTTTTTTGTCTCTCATCGATGTTACGTGTGCTCTACCATCTTTAATTTGAAATTCATCTTCTTTTTGAAATAATTATGAGATTCATTCAATAAATAAGAGTTCAATGAACGGAAGAAAATCCAATTAGATTAGAGTATCTCAGATCAACTTTCAGGTTGTTTTTCGATGAGTGTCTCGACGATCCAGGAGAATGAACCGATGAGAGGAAGGGATCAACCGGGGACAAGTAGTAGTCGGGTGGCGAATAGGCCGATGCCAACCATGGCAAGATTGAATAATCGATTGAGTAGCAGTGTTGGAGAGGTTAGTTTCCAGGGATTCAGGGGGGAGGGGTTACTGTAGATACTCAACTGCTATATCTCAACTGCTAGGGGGGGGGGTGATCAACTGCTATAATTGGCTCTTCTGCTATGGATCAACTGCTATTTTCAAAAATTTCATAGCAGTTGAGACAATAGCCGTAGCAGTGGAGACATCAAAAGTGGCGAAAATGGCAGTTGAATAGCAGTTGATCCATAGCAGAAGAGCCAAATATAGCAGTTGAGACAATAGCAGTTACAACATAGCTGTTGATCACCCCCATAGCAATTTAGATTGAGCAGTAGATTCCATAGCAGTTGAGTATTTGCCGAGGGATTACGGTAGATCCAATAATATGGCATCTTACTCGGAGAATTCTTACTCGGAGAGCTGTCTGCGGCAATTTGTTGGGCAAGTTGCCAGCCATAGCGGCAAGTTGCTCTTACGAATCGTAAATACCTTTAAAACCCCGGCAAGTTGCCTGCCGAAAAACGCTAGTTAGGCGCGACTGCCATTTGCTGACCGAGTGTTGAGCAACTTGCCTTTTGCTTGCCCGAAGCATTTGGCAAGCAATCGGCAAGTTCCGGGCAAATTTATCAGTCTGACTTTATAGTGGATTACTGTAACAGAGTTTTGAGCCCTTGTTCAATCTAGATGAATACTATCAATCAGATTTCACAGCAACTCCAGTATTCCTAACTTCCTCCCATTTCAGGTTCTCCTAGAAGCAACATCTGATGTTGAAGAGCTCTGTGATTTGGATATAATCCGCCCTCTCACTGCCTGTGGTGGTGACCGTTCCCTTTCCTATCTCCAATATGTTCATGAGAATCAAGCGAGACGGATGAAATCCAGAAGTGAATGGTTCCTTTCCCCAATTCCATCTGCCAAAAAGACGTCTTCGAAATCTGTTGACTATTTTGGATCGGTGGTTATCGAGGAGAAACCATCACCATTACCACTTCCAAAGCCCTCAAGGGCTCCACTTAAGGTATGTTTTTTGCAAATAGTAGCAGAGTCGAAATCGCTGTCGCTTGAATTAAAATCAAAACTATTGAATAAATTTCAGACAAGTTCAAAATCCAACATTTCAAATGTTTCCGACGAAAGCGTCCCAACAAGGAGGAGATCACTCAAAATGCAAATGAGAGCAGCGGCGTTCGCCACCGCTCCAAGTGTGAGTTTCTTTTTTCAAAATTACTCTGTTTCAAAGAAGTGGCCGAATCCCGAAAACGCGATATCTTACCACGAAAACTACCGTATGAATTTAATTGATATCGTCGTAAGAAGTTTTTCATCATTTTCCATCGATTTTCAACGAATTTTTTTTCTGATGTTAAACTTGAAAAATCGATGGGAACAGATGAATTTCGATAAATCTTACGGTAGTTTTCGTGGTGAGATATCGCGGCCGTTGAGTTGTCGGATCTTCGGCCAGAACTGAGTTTTACAATATACAACTTTTCTTGATTGAAAAATCTTTGTTTTCACTATTCCGGAAACAAAAAGTCCAACAGTAAACCTTTTTTCGTGGTGAGACCCACGCTGTGCAAAGTAATTTTTTTATGCACGGTCGTAAAATTCGACGCCGAGTACGCAAACACAAAGAATCGAAACTCGACGCAAAAATGCACGATGAACTGTTAAAAAACAATAATTCCAGCACTCCCTTGACTACCAAGAAGTGGGCGCCTCAAATCCACGTCTCCGAAGTCACACCTCCGTGGAAGACGACACGTGGCTCCATGAAGTGGTGCCACACGACGAGATTCCAAAAAAGCGACGAAGTCTAAAGAAGAAGACGTCCACACAATTTTAACTTATTTCTTTTTTTTTCCATTTCTTCAAAAATTTCAAAATTTACACAAGTTCAAACAAAAACTCTATCGGTTGTGATTCCTTCTCTTGCACACTTATTAATTTTTCATTTTTTATATTTTTCCAATTTTTTTGTAAAAAACCCAAAAGTCTTTCACACGCCCACCTTTCTCTCCACCAAATCTCTTTCAAATACTGTATTTTCATTCGTTTCGAGACCCAAAAATCAATTCTGTCAATCTTTCACTTTTAGCCTCCTAAATAACGGAGAAAAAATGTTTAAATTTGAAAATTAAACACATCCAAAAGTACCTCAAATGCTCAAAAAATGTATGCTTTGTAATTAAAATTATTTTTTTTTATAAATAACAAATTGTATTAATAAATGATAATCATGCTTTGTGTGTAAACCCATTTAACAAGAAAACAAAGAAAAAACATTCCTATAAAAATTTGAAAAATCCTAAAATTAATTAATTATTCCTGGGGTCCTCCTCCCATCGGGCTAATCACAAGTTTGGAGCATTTGACTATTGGAGCCTCTTCAGAAGGCCTGAAAGTCTCCGAGAGCTCTTCCCCTGCTAATTTTAGGTCATCCTCCGGGATATCGATGGTTTTGAGCACTGCATCGATGAATTGTTTGGCGTCTTTCCTGAAAAAAAGATCAACTGAATTTTCATTTTTCCGCCTAAAATACCCTTACTTTTGCACAATAACACATGCATTGGGTCCAGCATCGAATGTATAGGCCGCCCGTATCCCTTGTTCCTCATTAAACTTCTCAACCAGCTCTATTAAATGCCACGAGGCATCATTCAAATATCGAATCGGTGGAGAGGTATCCAGACAGACCGCATGGAATTGATTACTATCCGCCATGATCACTTTTGCTAGATTTTCAAAGTTTCGAGAGGAATACGCTTTTTTGATTTCGTCGATTCTTTGAGGGACGATCGATTCGATGCGATGTTGAAGGAGGGTTGATGTTTCACGTGTTCGTCGCATTCCTTCACTCGATCCCACTTTCTTTCGCCCATCGTTGAAGACCAGAATGATGCAGTAGAGATCAGGCCAGTTGGAGTCGCAGGTTTTCTGGAAAATAATGGAGAATTATTATTATTTTCAGTCCATTGTGGCGAATTATTTGTGAATTGGAAATATTTGCAAATTAAAGTATTGTCCAAAAATTGATTGAATCTTAACTTTCAACTTTCGCCACAAAAAAACTAAAAATTCATTCAAATTTCCCTTACCACAGCAACACAATCCGATCCATCCTCCTTCTCTCCTTTCTTCCAAT
The DNA here is from genome assembly GCA_000143925.2 of Caenorhabditis brenneri. NCBI lineage: Eukaryota > Metazoa > Nematoda > Chromadorea > Rhabditida > Rhabditidae > Caenorhabditis > Caenorhabditis brenneri. The sequence goes on from GL379806.1 coordinate 665,263, forward strand.
GAACTAATCCACCAAACATACTCCGACAAGCACTTCCCGATCCAATTCTAGCCAATCGATTTGCCTGACTGTCATCCAGATTCAGAAGCCGTTGAATTCCAAGCGCAATCGCTGCAAATCCAGCGGCAGAGGAGGCAAGACCAGCAGCAACCGGGAAATTCGTAGTGGAAATTACTTGGAAATAATGTGATATTGAAGTAGAATTCCCATTTGAATCAGATAGTTCTTTTCGTTTTCTCTGCAGTCGAAGTGCCTCATCGAATACTGTTTGATATCGTTTATTGCTACTCAATTCCACGTTTTTGCCGTTTATTTCAACCTGGAAATGTGAAAACTTGAAGATTTTTCTATGGAATTATGCTTTACTGTGTTCTTTCCAACTCCTTCAATCATTCGAACTGTTGTCTCCGCTGTCAACTTATCCACAGTCAATGATATCGAATCATTCAGGGGGAGAATCAGTTGCTCGTCACGTTTTCCCCAGTATTTTACGAGCGCAATGTTCATTGGCACCTGAACTGTCACCTCATTTTGTTCCATTCTGGAAATCTTTTAGTTGGATGTTTTGAAAAAGAAGTTCAAGAATAATAAGAAGATACATTAAATAATCTATAAAAAGACCGACAATTAAGCTGGAAATCCATTGAGTATTCTATATGATATTTTCTACAATATTTAATTTTATATCTTAAAACTCTTTTCAAACACACACAAAAAACAAAAAAAAACTAAATCTGAGCGGATAAAAGTAATTGGAAAGTCCGGGATTATGCTATACACGTAGGCATTAAGAATTGGTGAAAACAGGTTAGTGCGAGAAATATTACTTCTTCAAGAAAAAGGAAGAGATGAGAGACTAGAGAAAAATGAGATGGAATAGGGGAAAAAAGGATAAAAATATTTATTCTTCATCCATTGAGGTTCTTCGCAAGACTGGCACTGGGAAACCGTGCTTCGAATCCTTTGCCGGCCATTCGTAGGTCTTGTTGATGAGCTCATCGTACTCGACACTGTACATGTTTTGACGAATGAACATTTCCTGAAATCACTTGCTTTTATAAGGCGAAATTATGCAAAAAAAAGGTTTCACAACCTTTGTTTTGTGACTCAAAAGTTTTGAGACTAAAAAAATTAGTGTCGATTTACGAGGCCCCGCCTCCTTGCAAGACTGCGGCAGGGAGTTCCGCAATTTCACCGCACGCGTTTTCAGCAGGCTTTTTTTTTCGTTTTCAGCATATTTAGAAGCACAGCGCATTAGAAAAGGTTCAAAAACGCGTTAAAAGCGTTTCATTAGAATTCAGAGTTTGCGTTCACTCACCATATCCTCCGGCTTGGGATGCAACGTGGCCAAATCGTGGCGATAGCAGTACTCTCCAACCTCAACAGCAATCTTCACAGAAAGCTCCTTGATATCCTTGAGACGTGGATAGACACGAGAGTAGGTGTTCAACGACTTCTCCGACACCGCCTCAGCAACCATACGGGCGGCGAGAAGGAACAGTTTGTCGGGGATATTTTTGACGGCGAAAAGAACGGCTCCAAGAGCAACTCCCGGGAAGATGTACGCGTTGTTTCCCTGTCCTGGTTTGAACAATTTTCCGTTTAACTCAACGTTTTCAAATGGAGATCCAGAGGCAAAGAGGACAGCTCCCTGAGAAATTAGATTATTTTCAGAAAATTTTAAATGAAAAAGTTACATTAGTGCATCTGTAAGCAGTTTCAGCAGTACACTCTGCCTTGCTAGTTGGGTTCGACAAAGCGAAGATGATTGGGCGTGGATTAATTCTCGCCATCTCCTTAATAATCTCCTCTGTAAATGCTCCAGCGACAGTGGATGCTCCGATGAGGGCTCCTGGCTTCACAGTTTTCACAACTTCCAACAGATTCTTGGTATCCGGAAGATCCTTGGCAAACTTGACGTGTCTCTCTCCGAGACTCTTGATACGAGACTTGGTGATGAGTCCTTCGATATCAACCATGTAGATACGACCACAGGCCTCTTCCTCCGTTAATCCCTCGTCCATCATTTGACGAACACACATTTCAGCGACTCCAGTGGCAGCTCCTCCAGCTCCAAGGAATACGATCTTCTCCTGTGAGAGCTTCTTCTTGGTGACACGAGTTGAGGCTAGAAGTCCGGCGACGACGACAGCGGCGGTTCCTGAAAATAGTAGATTCAGAATAATATCCCTGATTTTTAATTTTTGCACAAACCTTGAATATCGTCATTGAACATGCAATACTCTCCCTTATACCGATCCAACAATCTGTATGCATTCTGATTTCCGAAATCTTCAAATTGAATCAATGTATCTCTTCCGAATCGCTTTGTAGCGGCCTTCATGAAATTATCAACCAATGTATCGTATTCTGGACCACGGACACGCTTTCTTCTCAATCCTGTGTAGAACGGATCATTCAACAATTCCGTGTTATCAGTTCCCACATCGAGAATAACCGGAAGACACCATTCGGGACGGATTCCAGCGAGAGCAACATACAAAGCAAGCTTTCCGACTGGAATTCCAATTCCGTAGGTTCCAAGATCTCCGAGTCCCAGAATACGTTCTCCGTCAGTGATAACAATGGCGCGGACGGTTTCGGTGTGCCAGTTGGCAAGAATTTGATAGATTTTACTGATACTGTTATCGTTGATAGTGACATAGAGTCCTTTTGGATTACGGTAGATGAAACCAAAGTGTTGACAAGCTTGTCCGACAGTTGGAGTGTACACAATTGGCATCAACTCTTTCACATTATCAGTCAAAACTCGATAGTAGAGCTTCTCATTACGATCTTGAAGAGAATCGAGTTGAATGTATCTTGCAAGGTTGTCAGGTTGCTGACGGAGTTTTGTGATGATACGATAGGCTTGTTGCTCTTCAGTCATGAATGCGGGTGGAAGGAGACCATGAATACCGAGATATTGTCTCTCGTGCAGAGAGAACGCCATTCCTTTGTTGAGTCCTGGCGATTTGAGCAAGTCGATTCCGCGTTTCGATGGAGTGATTCTCTCCGGACGATAGAGTTTGTGGAGGGCTAACGTCTTCGGATCGGAGAGATCCGGCTCGCTTTTCTCGCAACATAGTGCGGTGGTGGAGATGCGGCGAATGCTGGAAATGTAACTGTCGTTGGGGTGAAATTTGATTAAAAATGATGAAGGTGGCTAGAATTGTGTGGAGTTTTAATTGAAAACGGTCGAAAACAGTGCGTTCATCTTCTCTTTTTTAGCGAAGGAACTGAATTTTCTTTCGAGAGATTATAGTTGTTTCTCTGAACTTGAAACCAAAAAAAAACGAGGTTTCGTCTCGAAAATTGACGTGAAAAACAGAGCAAGTGAAACAATAATTCCACGTTTCACTATTTTTTTCTTTGAAACGAAGCTTCAATTGAGAACAAAAAAGCAGTGGAAAACTGCAAGAACTTTAGAAAAGAGGCTCAAAATCAGAAAAATGCAAAACAATTTCACAAAAGTTATTCCTAAGAGGAAGAAAAAGCCTAAAACAGTCAAAACTTTGATTAACAAACCTGGCGGGTGAAAGACGACTCAGCATTGCTTCAGGTTGGCTCTGCGGTTAAAATACCCAGGAGCCGAATGAGAGAAATTCTGCAATAAAAGGAATTGAAACTTTTTCTTGTCGTCGATAGGTTCCCGGAAAATTTGTAACACGTGAAAAAGCAATGATAAAAATGAATGACATATGAGGTAACGTAGTGATAAGAGAGGAAAATGTTGAAAAGAGCCATGTGATAACTTATTGAGAAGCTTAAAAATGCAACTTTTCTCGTTCGATTTTTGTTGCAGCTGCTCGAAAAATTGAAGCCCTAGAAAGGCGTCTATCGATCCACGTATTCCATGGCGGATAAGTGGAGAGTGTTGCGCTCCCGAGAGACACAGGGAGAAAGAGAAAACGGGCGGAACAGCTTACGAAGTTCGAGCTATTATTTCAAACTCCAATCGAACATGAAATGGAGGAAATGACTTGGCGCGGCAAAACCTATTGAGTGCTCAAAGAGTCATCGGCGGAGGGAAAGCAGGAAGAAAACAAAAATGCTCGAAGTGAGAAACGAGAGATTGGAGTAGAAAAGATGGAAAGAAAAGCAACAGCGCAAAAATGTTTCAAGCATAGTCTGGGCACATAAAAGGGAGTCCCGGACTGCGTCGTCTCAAGTTTCAATGCCAAGTAATGATAGGATTTGCATTTTAGAAAAATGGAGACTAAGAAATATTACTGAATTGAGTGCAATTTGGATTTTTTGTCGAAACAAACTTCTGAAATACAATACCAGTTTGTTTACTTGTGGGTGGCCTTGCCGTCGAATTAGTCAATTATTTTCAATGTTCATGTTATGATCTTTGTTGTTTTCAATCGAGAAACTGATGATTTTTGGAAAATTTTTTGCATTTTTTGAACAAGAAGTTTGATTTCCAGATGAAAATCGTCATTTTGAGAAATGAAAAAAGAAAAAAACCAAAAAAAAATATTTTTAATGAAAGTTCAATGGCGTCAGGTGTCTGCCATTGTCTGCAATTAGAGTGTTGCGCGGGAGCTTGAATGGAGAACAAAAATTGGAGAAATAAATGATTTTCTGGTGGTTTCGTAGAAATAATCTTGATTCTGAATACAAATAACCCAATTTCGCAGTATGCAATTCTGAAATAAAGCTCGATTTAAAATTCGGAACATATTTATCAAACGGGAGGGATATTTATTTCTAAACAGCAGCTGTCGGGTACCAACACGTGTGCGGAACTTGATGAGTAGAAAATAGAATGAGGAAAACAAAAAGGATTTGATGATCTTTGCGCTGAAAATTAAGGGGACGTCGTATTTGATTTGTAACCGATTTTTGTTCCGAAAAAGTCGTAGATAAGAAATGTTTCACCGATTAGTGTAAGTGGTTTCACATGCAATACTTTATTGAATTGAAAATTAAATTGACCGATTAAAAATTAATTTAAATAAATAGTAGGACGAGAGAGAAGCAATTTTTTGGGATTTTCAGGAGGATATTTATGTGATTATTCACGAACAAAAAATGGCACTTCGATTCAATTAAAGCTCCACAAAAATTGAATCAGTTTGCTGTTAATGACTTATCACATTAAGCAAAGCTTTTGGAATAAATTGACATTATTGAAGCAATTATTAAAAAAGGAATGGAATAAGGCTGGGAGAATTCAATATTTGGACGAAAGCTGAATTTTGTGGAATAAAAGACGAATTGGGAATAATAAAAATGCAAATTCTGTGACAAGACATTGAATGAAGACGAGATTTGTGACATATGGGAGGGTAGTACATCAGAGAGTATCTTCTTTTCAAAATCTAAAACGATTATCCAAGAGAGATCCGGATTAATTTTTGCTGAGGGTATTAGATATATAATTTCGTATAGAGTGGCTATAATAAATTGGCAAAAATTATTATAAGGGTTAAATATAATTTGAAAATATTAGGCGGTATATCATGGGAATTTAGGAGGCGGGAGCACTAGATGGGCTCTGTTTTGGAGACGAGAGGACTGCTCCTTTCAAAGCCTTGAACTCTCTTTTGGTCTTCAGTTTGCTCCGTGGATGCTTGACCTGTTTTCCGTCTTCCATTTGAATGGTGTACTCCATCATGGATCCCTTGCCACGGTAGTAACCATCATAGACCTTGCTGTCATCCCAGAGGACTTTGAGCTGAAATTTAGAATATTAGTTTACTGTAAGAAGTTCTAAAGCCCTTACCCTTGATCCATATTGATGATCTCCTCCTTCACAATAAAGACATTCACAGGATTGAATATCTCCAGCTAGAATATCCCGACTGCAGGTGTTATCATAGAAATCAACCACTGCAGTTTCCTTCTTTTGCTGACGAGCAATGGTTCCTTTGCCATAGGTTACACTACCATCTTCAGCCTCCTCTTCCACAAAGATGTTATCATTGACTTTGACTGTTGTGCATTGAGCAGGACGAGAAAGATAGGTTTGATGATGTCTATGGCAAACCATGACACAATCCCTTGGATGGTCACGAATTTCGAAAGTGAATCCAACACGACGAGCACAGGTAACATGAGCCATGACTGGAATATCACCTGCGAACTCTTCAATGCAAAGGACACATGGAACAAGTCCTTCTCTGATTTGTTTACAGGCTACACATTCGAGTCTGAAGCTTTCATAGAGTTCTCCGAGCTCATTTTTGTACTTGTCGGTGAGTGGTGGCATGCCATTTGTAACCGAAAGTTGATGCTTCTGTGGCTCCACAAAGAGTCGAGTTGGCCCAATAGCCCTATCAAAAGTGGCTCTGCGGTTCATAAGCCCACAGATCACATGAGCCCAGCAATCATTTTGTCCAATCAAACAACGAATAAGTGCTCCGCCACGAAGCTCGCAAAGTGCGCAAGTGGTTTGACGATGTTCATGTTCAGTGGAGTCAATGCATCGCTGGCAGAACCAATCCTCATCTTCAGCTAGATTTGCTCCAGTGTAGCATTTGGAGTGGACGGTAACAAGGCAGTTTTTGCAGGTGATAAGACGATCATTCTCTGGTTCTCCTTCAATTTTCACTCCATTCTTTGCAAAGCAATGAGCTGGGATCAGGCGGCGAGATCTGGAAAGTTTTAGATGATTAGTAGGTTGTTATGATTGAGTTTATGTCATCTGATGATGGCGTGGTCAGGGGAAAACGCCACCGCTCATCAAACTAGAGTCACTAGAGTGTTGGCTTCGTAGTGGAATGTTTTGTGGTTTTCTTTCCCCTTTCATTAATTTGTATTGACATATAACTGGTAAACAAAAATATGTCCTATTGCATTATAAGTTCTGGCCTTCAAGTAATACGTTCTACTTGTTTTGTTTTGTTTAGTATGTCTATAAATTGCTCAGAACATTTATGCTCCTTTTTTCTAGCTGTCTCCATATTCCAAATATTTCGCAATCCCGTGACCGTGGCCTAGGAAACCTCCCCCCAAGTGACTCCATTTTCAAATTACACTCCTACTCTCCATCACGAGTTTCTCACTCTCCTACTTCGTCTAAAAACTTACGTTTCTGGTAAAGTTCTGATGCTTGCAACAGCATGCGTTGGCTGGAAGTATGAGCATACAGCACAATGTGGCCATTCCTGAGCCTTGGTTCTATTGTATTGCTTCTCGAGCCAGAAGTTGATGCGGCTGGTGGCACGGAAGTATTCTGAAATTGTTTAAATGTAAGTATTTTTTATTCTTCTTTAATCCTTACTTGTCTCTCTTCTGAACACTCTCATCATCTCCTCATATTGTGGCATCATCATGCAAACTTTGACATCGTATCCTTCCAAAGCTCTCTGGAATGCCTCTGCCTCATCTTCCGAATCGTCAGAGTTATACTCATCATCATCTTCATCATCAAAAACACCAAGTCGAATTCTTTTGGCAGTGTTCTCATACGTCAAATCCGCTTTCCTCTTCTTCGGAATATCCTTCTTTCTCTTTGGTTGCCAGTAAAAACGCTCTCCTTTGTACCAGTATTTATCCCAAACATCGTAAAGATTTGGTCGATATTTGGCCAAGTAGTTGTGCATTTGAATCTTCACAGAGGCCTTACTACAGTCACAGAGAACAGCATCCTTTCCATAGTCAATCCATCTTGGAGCGGCGAAGTTTGTCGACTCGGCGAGATTGTATCCGGTGTTGAAACCCATGTGATAACCACGTGGGAAAGTGATGATGAACTCATTTGGACGTTGAGTCATTGTGGAGTACGGAATTCCAGCTTGACGAATAAGGTCTGGAGTGATCACGCATGTCTTATGACGGAGGAAGGCTTTGCAATGAGGAGTGAATTCCTCATTGTAGGAGAACTGTTGACTCATGAATCTCTCGAAACGATCCGCATACTCGGAGCTGATGGCAAACCAATACTTTGGTGCTCCGAAATGAAGATAATTGATGGAGTACAGATCCATATCCTCTGCATGCCATGGGAATGTCGTTTTGTACATTCCAAAGTACAGATAGACAGTGTTGACTCCCTTGATTTCATAGTCTAATTCATTGAGAATAGTTCCCAAGTTCTTCATATTCCACTCCTTGATTCCATCCTCATAGAACGATCCTTCAGTATCAGCTCCGTAGATTGGGAATCCTTCCAGGATATGATCAAAGTAATAATTCTCGAGATCAACTCCATGAAGATGAGGAACAGGATTACGGTACTTTGCAGAGTTAGCCATTGCTCGGAAATCCTTCACTTTCAGATTTTTCAGTTCTATGAAGTTTTCTTTTAGATAAACTCCTTTCTTTTCCGCAGTCTTGGTTTTTTCGGTTGATGGTCTGAAATCAGAAAAATGTCTTATTCTGGAGATGAATAAGCGGAAACTCACGTTGCAATCACGTATTCATCAGCATCTGAGAAATCCTTCTTCGTCGGTCGAGGTGTCCAACCATCCGGTGCAACAATCTTTGCAATTCCAGATTTGAGATGAGCTCCAACTGCTTCAACTTTTCGAATGTACCTATTGAAGTTTTCGAACTCATCCAATCTTGGATAAAAAGTCAATGTTTCTGAAGTTCCGGTTGGTTTGTGAAGAGGATGATTCTTCAAATGTCTCGGTGCAATATTGATTGGATCCAGTCCGTTGGTGAACAGTGTTGGAGACAGTGGGCGGTCCAAATCATCTTCTTGTTCTTCTTCTTTAACCTCTTCGTCCTCTTCTGGAGGTGGATTCGCAGAAGTTGACGGTTTTGGTTCAGGTCGACGAGGCGGAGATGGTGGCCGGAACACTGCCGGTCGTTGTTTTGCTCGTGGAGCCGAATGCGGAGCTGGTGGATGAGCCATGCAAGGCGATGGTCGAGGAGGAGCAGCCGCCCTTTGTTCAGCCTTCTGAGCACGTAAGTACTGAAGAAGTGACATGTTTGGAGTTGCAGCCCGAGCTGCTGACAAGTGAGGAGCTCCAAACTGTGGAACTTGGAGCTGAGGAGCTGCTCGGCAAGGAGGTGGAGCCGGCTGACTTCTTGCTTGAGTTTGTAGGAACTGAAAAAGAGGCATGTCCGGGTTCTCCATTCGAACAGTTTGCATCCAGACATTAGCGTCAATGTTGAATCGCTGAGGTGGAGCTGGCTGAGGCGCAGGAGCAACGACATAATCTCCTTGGAGATGAACGGGTTCCTCTGGAACAGGCTCTTCCGGTTCGACAACTTGACGGAGCTCTCCTTGAATCGGGGGCGTGAGGTTCACATCCTCTGGGAGGAGAGGCCCGGAGGTGTTCGCCGGGTCATTCCGAAGTTGAGGGATTGGATCCGTTGGAATCGGTTCCATTCTCTGAAAGAAGGAGATGTTATTGGTAGAAGGAGTGAGGATATTGTAGATAAAGGATATAAGAAGAGGTTGATGAGGTAGGAGAAACATATGGATAAGAAATGAATGACAGTTGTCAGAAGGTCGATCGTTACTAGGTTTGGTAGTAACTAGGTTATTCGGCACTTTGATAATATTTTACTGTTAGTGTTTTGTTGGATACCGTAACCATACAGTAGCTTTCTGATTCTTTTGCAAGTTTTATTGTCACTGCTATGACTTTCTCACTACAGTTAGTCGTCTAACTCTCTCATACTCGCCGTGTTCTCTCTGTCTTCCTTCACTTTCTTCTATTGTTTCAATCTACATCTTTCACAAAAAAGGATAACTAGACATTTTCAACAAGGTATATCACTTTCATTTTGTTGGGAAATGTGAAAAAAAAGTAGTAATTAGCCATCAGTTACACGACACTTTATTCGCTCTGTTATTCAAGTTCTTTACTTTATTTCATGAAGATAAAATTTTTGATGAAAAAAGGAGAAATTGAAAACAGAAACATTGAATGTCAAACGTAAATGATTTTCTTTTGGAACGAAATTCAAAAGCTTTTTTATTTTCTCAGACTCTCTATGTCTCTTCTTTTCCTTTTTCCCCTTCCCATGCTTTATTGCTTTATCATCACTGGGAAAACGTGCCGTATAGTACAATATTTCTTCGCAATAAAAAGGAATCACAAATAATATGTAATCAGAAACAGTTTCCTATTGCAGCTTCAAGAGAAAGAATTGACAGAATACTTTTAAAAAGCACTTTCTAAATAATAATCTTTTGCTACTCTTCTACATATTGTCGATTCTCTAATTTAGTTGTTAGAGAGTACCTAGTAGTAGTAACTAGAGGATATGGTAAAAACGCTTGAAGAATTGGTACGATTTGCCACAAAAAGAAAAAAAAACATTTGATATTGCAATCATTAGATCAGGAACAGTTTCTTATTGCCTCTTCTTATTCTTCCCCCATTATTCATTCTATAGGTGCAGTAATGATTCAGACAGGTAGTAGAGGTGTCCTTCCTTAAATTGGATGCAATGTTCAAAAAGATTAGTCATGATTATTCATGTTTAAAAATCATAACAAAGACTACTTCTTTTCTCTTCTCTCTAATTCTCCTCTATTCATTTACGTGGTCATCCAGTATTTTTTTGGAAATTCTAATATGAACCATACTTCTTATCGTCAAAAGTAGATTCTATCACAGAATAAATAGTTAAAAGAAAAGAAGATCCTAAAACTGTAATGTTGAAAAATGAATAGTGGTCTCTCTTCTTTTATAATAATCTTTCGCTTATGAATCAGGTAATCCTTTAATAGTGGTGCTGCACTCCTGTCAAATAGGGGGCCTTATGCTTTTATGTATAGTTGGATGCTATCTGTTTTGTTGTGAAGCAAGAAGAAGACACGTTGAACTTTCTCTCTCAGTCTCGCTTAGCTCGTTGCTCTAACGCTAATTTAAAAATTAGCTCAAAGATAAAGCTGTGACAACACAATTGAACATGACGTGTCATATTAATTGGATGTCACTCCACAAAAATCCCAATAAGATACTATCATTCCTAAATGTCATCCTACAATACAAGCGCACTCTTCAGAACATTGCATCATGATAAAATCAAAAACATATGTCATTGTAATTTTCTATACTCATCCTCAGTGATGAACATCTCAGAACGTACATCTCCATTAGAGCCTTCTTCTGTCTTTTCTCACCCTCTCCCCTCTCCCCGTTGGAAGTCATGAATACGTGCGGAATACGCTATTGTGTGAGGAACCACACTAAATTCTCGATGGGTGGGAAATCGATAAGTGGGTGAGAGGTACTTATTGAGAGTGATAATGTACGAATTGATGACGTTGAATAAGGATAAAATACGTGGCAAATGGAGTTGCCAGCTGGTTGACAGACAGGTAATAACTGCAGAAGAGAGCAGATGAGAGTAATAGGAATTACAACACTGCAAAAAACTGACAGCTGTTATTTTTTTCTGCGAGAGTTCTCCCTAAGATTACTAAGGAATTAAAAATGATTACAATATCCACTAATCAGAGGGATGACCGGATATCACTTTTTGGCAAAGAAAACATTTGGGAAAGAAAGCAGAGAAATTCAGTGAAACGTGCCAAACTGGCAAGTGCACGAGAGAAAAAGTAGAAGAGGAGAGGCGAAATGGATAGAAAAGAAAGAGAGAAGTATATCAAATAGTGTACGAGAAGCAGGATACCCAAAGAGAACTGGAAGAGATAGTAGAAACGAGACTGGGTGGGCAATAGTATTTGGGAAGAGAGAAAACGAAAAAAGATAGAAAGCAGGAGGAGATGGAAAGAAAGGAGAATTCGGAAGAAGAAGAAGAAGAAGAAACCACCAATCGAAGAAATGGCCTCCATTGCGGACGACCTCCTGGAGGCGGACAGAAAGGGGGTGGTGTGGACTAATTGCCTCTCCAGAAACGGGGGAGATTAGATATCCAGGTGTAAATGAGTCTCAGATAAAATCGATTATATCTGAGAGGTCCCCCGTCGTATAAAGACCTCCAATAGTATGTTTGATGTGTTCAGTGTAAGAGGTCATATTTGCAAAGGGAGGGAGGAGGGTTATGCAATGTTATTGGTGCAATGTAGATATATTGGTGATATCGATAAAAAAAAAGAAAGAGAAACTTGGTGTAAAGTGGGTAAATTGAGAAGCAAAAAAAAGTAACTTGCAAAATTAAAACAATGCTTTTTTGAAATTGAAAGGGAAACCGGAAGTTCTGGAATTGAAGAGTGTGTTTTGAAATTGAAAGTTTACATCTGAGTTGATGGAAAAAAAATTATTTCCGAATTTATGAGTTGGGTGATATTGAATTTATTTGTAGCAAGGACTGAAAGAAAACCAAAAACTATATGGAAATTCATAAACATTTTCAAAACTTGGAATACAAAATCTGAATATTATTGGTTCAAATCTGATTTTTTGCATGAAATATGGACATTGAAAATAGGGAAATTTTGGAAAATGGATTTTGAAGCTGCAGATGTTCGAGAAACGGAAGCAATTTTGGAAAATGAGAGCATTGAATTTTTGGGAATGGAAGTGAAACCGGAAGTTTCGGAGTTCCGGAACCTGAACTTTGGTATCAATTTTGGGAAACTTTGTAAACTGGATTTTCTACAGGGGTTAGATGTTATGTTTGAAAAGAAAAACAAAAAAGCAACTTTGAAAAATGTACTTTGAGAATTGAAAGTGAAACCGGAAGTTCCGGAATTGATGATTTCTTTTTTCTACAATACAAATTACAATAATCTGAGTCAATGAATATTTGCATCAGTTGTATTCATCTAATGCACTTATTGTATTTGAAGAAGAAAGACAAAACCCGAAAGCAAAAAATGTCGAAATCATAAAATAAACTTTTGAGTTTGAAGTAATATTGAATGCTATATGGAAGCTGAATGATAATTTTTGCTCGGAATCAAAAATTTAAGCTTATTCGAATCAAATCTGATCTCTTGTACAAAAGTTATGAAATGAAAATGTTTTTTTTTGTTTTTGAGAATATTTTAATAAACTTCGAATTCAAAAAAAGAGACATTCAGATTTCCAGACATTCATTCCATGGCATTATTCTATGGAAAACTAGGAGTTCCGAAGCCGACAATCATCTGAATTCCGGAATGCAGAGCAGTAAAACTTCCACTTTTCTCAGTAAAACCCATTTCCAGTATTTTCAAAACTCACATCCAACCACGATCACCTACACTCCAACATCATTATATGTGACCCAGAAACCACATACTTCATACTTTCCGCCCATTACCTAATGTTCATTTGTAAATGTTAGGAAATCTCCGTCTTCTACTGAGCTGAGCAGCTGCCCAACCCGTCACAGTAATGAGGTATTTAGGCGGCACGGCTTGGAGATTATTAAAGAAGAGATCAAGATTTGGTAGTTGTAGGGCAGGTGGAGTGGTTCAACGAATCTCGATAAAATGGGACTAATGATGTCCATCCATCTGTTACCGCACCGGTGAAGAAGGATTGCATGGGAAGATTTGTGGGGTCGATTGTATTAGGGGTTAGACATGTCTTTTGAATGATGGAATGTGATTGAAGGTGTTTTGTGTATGTTCAATCTATGTAAGTTTTAGGATCAAGTTATTAGGCCTAAAGAATAAATATGATCCTTCTAGAACAAATAACAGTTCATAAGAAAAAATAGTTAAAAGAAAAAGGGAATGAAATGGAAAATTGTCAAAGAAAGAGCTGATGGTTGACTGCACGTGGAAATGTACTTGACAGAATTTATACATAATCTTCAAATAGAAATCTGATTTGCACGATTTCTCAAATCCAGCAAGCAGAACATAACCTACAGTAGTCTACTTCCAATGAAAGCAAAACCAATCATCGTCTCCTTCTCTGAAGAAAGCTCTAGAAGGGTCTTCACGACGAAACGAGCTTCTACTAAAATGAAAAAGGTGTAACCAGGCAACCCGAGGACACAAATTCGTTGGATTGGCACAACCTTTGCGAGAGCAGACGAAAATTAATCTGAGCAGAAATGGGAAATGAGTTTTGCTCATGTTGAAGGATCAAGAGATTTATGACTAGTACGAGTGTGAAATCTAGCAACTGCAGGCGAGCAACATGAACAAACGCTGAGATTAGGAGGGATGGAATCGGAAAGGTGGTGCTTTGAAAATATTGTGTTATACAGAACAAAGGTTCATTAGAATGTGTTATCCAATTGCAAAGTGGTTCTGGAAATGCTTGAAGAACCTAATCAGCAAACAAAGAAAAAATGAATGCTCTTTTACTGAAAAATGCAGAAAACAACACTAACAAACACAGCGGAAAGTAGAAGCTTTCGACCTTCAAATTGGCTAGTTTAGAAAAAGAAAGCAAATGCAGCTGGATTTAGTGAGAGCCTGCACTTGCATAACAGAAGTATATGAGATCATTCATCGAAACTTGTAAATTAATCTTAGTAATCTTTCATGGAAAAAGACAGAAATGAGACTGGTTTTTGTCTGAGAGCATTGAGTTCTGTGGATTATTGCAAAGGAATCGATCTGAAATTGTAGTGTACTAAGATAGAAGTATGCAATATTACTAGAAAGAGAAATGAGAATGTGCTTTCTGTCTAGATTCCAACGAAAGCGGAATTCAAAAATTACAGCTGAACAGTTTCATTTGCTCATTCATTTGGGTTTGTTGTGCTTTTAGTAACGTTTCAATTCGTCTCCAGTAGTTGTACAAAACCACCAAAACGTCCGAAATTTAGTGATGGCGTTGCCCCAGAGCACAAGAGGCGTTGAAAAATGAAGGATCATGATAATTTGAATTATTTCACACTTTTAGGAGCTAAATTACGGCAAGTATTAAGATTTATTGAATAAATTGTTATTTTTGTGTATTTTTTTCATATTTCCCTGTTTTTTTCAGCATTTTCCGAGCGAAAATTGTTGAAATAATTCTTTTTTGCTGATTTTTGTAAATTCAAACGCGGCTCTGTCTGCGCCTTTAGGAAGAAGTGGCGAGACCAATCCGGTGATAAGCGCGCGCCTTTGAAGATTACTGTCGAGGCTCCCGCGACGACTGTCCACTTCATCTCATTCGCTTCATTTTTCTCAGTCGTTTCGCCTAAAGTTTGTGAGCGATTTCGCTCCGAAAGTGGCTGCTTTTCGATTTGCTCTTCTGGATTTTTATATTTTTTCGTTGAGATTCTGGTGATCTGTGACAGTTTGATGATTTTGCCCTGTTCTTTCTTGTTTCTTGTTTGCTGTTGGAAGTCTTTGTTGGCGATGTTTCTATCTTTTTCCTTCATTTTTACTCAATTTCTTTGAAACTGTTCAGTCGCATGGTATGAAAATAGCGACTCTTCATTTTTTTTTTCAATGACGCAAAGCAGTCGATGTATCTAAATTCAAAAAGCTTTCAGCAGTTTCGCCTCGAGTATTTCGCTTTATTTTGCATTTTCTTCCGTTTTTCCGTTCGGGAATTTTAAGAAAAAACTGCGATTAGCTTCCTTCTTTTCGTTTTTTCACTCAGATCCCTGAGAAAATCGCATTTTCTGTTCAGTCGCAAAAACCGTCGAAAGTCCTGATTTCCATTACGCTTGTATTGTAAAAATATCGCAAACGGTTCTCGCAAACTCTGATTTCGATGTTCGGTGTTCAAAAATTCTTCACCGTCTCAAGTTAATTCATCACTTTTACTTTCTGTTCCACTAATTTTTTTCATACTTGCAGAATTACGGGCCGGCCCGGCGGGCCGGCCCGGCCCGCACCTGGCCCGGCCCGCGCGGGCCGACAAAAATAAAATTTCGGCCCGGCCCGGGCCGGCCCGCCTTGGCGGGCACACGGAATTTTTGAGATTTTTTCCGAAATTTTTACATAATTTTCGCCTTTTCACTATAAACTATTCTTTTTTTGTGATAAGTTCATTTTCACTCCAAAACTATAAGAAAAGTATGTTTTTCAACCAAAAAAAAATACTCCAAAAAAATTTTGAAAAAATAGCAGTGATGTCATCGACCCGCGGCCCGGCCCGTTGCAAGTATGATTTTTTTACTCGGTCGCTTTATCTTTTGTACTATCTTTTCAAAATTTAGAATTAGCAGTTTTGCTGGTTGACTTGCCTTACTTTTTGGTTCCATTATCTCTCGTGCTATCTTTTCTTAAATTTGAGGATTCGTCGTTTCGTCTTGTGTCTTTTGATGCCAGTAGGCCCGTTTCTATGCGTAGAACGCTTATCTATGATCATCCTACTTTTGTGTCTTTTTAAATCATGTGACTAGGTTTTGTAAGAACTTCGCTCATAGCCAATAACTTTCTCCAACAGATTCTTTTAAATGATTCCGGAATTTGTAGCTCCGCCTCGTCTAATTCCAAAGTGAATCATAAAGTTGCGACTCTATCACTCGCAATGCTAATTTTCAAAGCTTTTTCTGTAGGAAACCGCTCCAATCGCAAGTCATAATGTTTTTATAATCCTGCAAGTGAAATATCGTTAGCTTCTTCGTATTCTTTCATTCTACAGTTGTTATACTCATACCCATTTCCTCTTATCTTGCCGCCGTTGGTTGCTGTCGTACATTTGAAGGAAAAGACACAATCGGGCAGCACTATTCATTCGCGTTTGGCTACGCACTCACATTGTACCCCCGTCATTCGCAGTGGGAAAAGAGAACGACACTGCCTGCTGTTGTCCTTCAGTCGCAAGTATGTTTGCGAGGCGATTGAATGGATGGGTGGTGGTGGTGGGTGGTGCAGGTGCTAGTCCACACGACACCATTATTGTTGGCATCCACCGTTAGAATGGTTTTTGTTGAGGTCAGCCTTCTGCCGTTGCTGACGTCACCGGTATGCATGAGAGGGTCCGTTCTCAGCACACAACAGATGTTGTTATTACTGTCCGAGTGGTGCTGGCAAGATGCCAAGTCCGATTTTCCGATCACACCTGCTTAGCGATCAGATCTTGAGAACAATGAGAAGAGAGGACTGCTAGATCCTTTTAATTACGTTCATATGTCAACCATGCATTACACTTACAACACTCAGAAAATAAGACTTGCAAATATTGGGAGTAACTAGAACGTTCAAATCTTTCTGTATGATAAATCGAACTTATTTTGATAAGAGCTTTTTTGATTGAGGGTTTTGATAAGACTGATTCGGTTCGACAGATTTGTGAGTGCTTGAGTCGGTGGTGCTGACGATTTTCATGAACTCGATTAGCGATCTTCAGCGTCAATGAGATAGTTTATAACGGGCTCGAGACCAGCTTCCGGAATTGAGCAATTAAAATCGAACCAACATTTGTGTCCTTATCAGTTCCATCAAGAAGCACAGGTTTATTGAAAAGCCTTTCATAAGTTTTTCGTTTTAAAAATGCCATCAGGATTAGTGTCTGAGATCCCGCTGAAAAAAAATTAGAAGCCTTGTCTAAATTGAATATTTGATATCCGAGAACTAAAATTCTTAGTACCAAGCCTCTCGTTGGCTTTCCACTTTTCTCGAGTAACGCGCTTTCCTTCTGTTTTTTATGTTCTTGTTCTTTAAATTCACCCCAGTTGGGTCTCACAGTCCCAGCTTTCTCTGTTCCACCCGTCTTCATACATTCTGCCTGGTCATACATTGTTCTTTCCCCATTAGCACTCTGGGTCGACGTGTAAATCTTCAATCCTCATTTTGCCACGTCATCATCTGATTCTCTTGGTTCTAGTGCACTATCAACAGCACCATTCGTCATATTGCCGTTGGTGTATGCGAGGGTGAAACGCCCACAACAGACGGTCTAACAGGCTCCACCTACTCACCGGAGAAGAGTATAAAAAGCCTCGTACAATTGTCTTCGGATTCATTCCTCAATCCCACACTCCACTCTATGGAGCACTTCTCATTCTTCCTTTTCCTTTGCCTTCGTGGGGCCAGTCCTTATTCCTCGTCTTTTTTCTCAGTCAGGTCCCAGTAGACTCACCACCCAGCGCTATTCCTTTCCCCACACTTCTTGGCTTGCTAGTAGAAGGGAGAGAAAAGACGCGAATGAAAACGAGTTGTTTGCCACTAGCCTATCGATCGCGTCTCGGTGTGTTCAGCACTAGGCATCAGTCGCGAAAATATGCGTGCGCCTCGTTTCTCTTGGCCTGCCCAACAGCCACACAGCCTCAACCAACCGCCCTTACTAACAACACATCAAAAACGATTCTTTCTTCATTCGGCAACCAACCCATCCTGTGACGATCGATAACTTGTGTTTTTGATGTAGTTAGTATCCTCTAAACAAGATCTGAAAGTTTTTCGAATTTACCTTTTTTGAGTCCTAAAAACCGAAAATCGGGTTACGGTAGTTTTGAGATTTTTGAGTCCCAGTCGCGAAATCCTAGAATCAGTGTAGTCTAGGATTGTAGAATATTATTTCTTTGTCCTAGGTCATTTTGGTCCCATGACAAAGGATCTTTCCCAACTGTCGTTTCTCTTCTCCCAGAAACATCTCATCATTCGCATCTCCCCAGTCTCCCTTCAGTGAAGAAGTCATTCATTCTCTTCGACAGCAGCCAGTGTGCCTTGCTTTCCCCTTTCTACTTCTCAGTGTGTTGGTTGTTCAGCAGTCGCGTTTTCCAACCGCTTTGCATTCGCGATGCGTTGCGGCTCTGCGTTGTGTACGCCAAGACGGCAGTCACAGCAGCAGTCGACCCAACACACCCCTTTCCTTTCTATCGCACATACATACGCATTGAGGACGGCTGGCTAGCCAACACACATACATTTCTCTTCACTCGCTCAATCGCCTTCCCCACTCATTCGCACACACAGAGGGAGACATACACAGTGAAGAAGGACGACCCTGGGCAAGAGGAGGTCTAGTGCTGTGTCTTTAGCCCCGCCCCTCTCTTCATTCGCTTGCTTCGCAGTCATCCATAGTGGTTGCCTTCCTCTTCTATCTTACCACTTCTTCCCTTTCGTCTTCTTCTTCTTCTACTTCTTCACTCATTTTCACTTTTATATACTCTTATACTTACCGTTCTTTCAGAAACTTACAACCAAACCAACTAACGATGGCTAAGGCTGCCGCCGGAAAGAAGGCTTCCCCAGTGAAGAAAGTCAAGAAGTCAGGAAAGGCCAAGGACCCAAATGCTCCAAAGCGCGCTATGTCCGCATTCTTCTTCTGGATGCAGGAGAACCGTGAGCGCATCAAGAAGCCAGGAATGGGAGTCGCTGATGTCGCCAAGGCCGCCGGAGTCGAATGGGGAAAACTCACCGACAAGAGCGTAAGTTGGACATTAATAGAGATCCTAGACCAGTTGATTAACTCAATCATTTTACAGAAGTGGGAGAAAAAAGGCCGCTGACGA
>GL379806.1:684702-736025 GCA_000143925.2 Caenorhabditis brenneri
CAACATTCTTTCGTGCAGCCCCTGTGTTCTGAACAATGATACTCAACTTCAATCTATCCACCCCACACTCAAGCCTCTCTATCCACTCTCGTTATTTGACATGTGTTCCAAAGTTTAAGCCTAGTTAGATCTCATTAATTTCTCGAACGCAGCTCCCACTTTGGACACTGTTAAATATTATTTAAAATATATAATAAATTGCGACCCCTATCATGTGCCCCTCTCTCGAGAAAAACTGTTCCATCACCCCCACTTTTGTCAAAATCTCCATCTTTTATCCATTCTGTTGTATTTTTCGGCGATTCTGAATTGCACTCCTTCAATAAATGGTCATTCGGCACAATCCACAGTGTACTGTTGTTTGAAAGACGCGCGCGCAAATAGGCGAATGATGAAGGCAATCACGCGACTGAACGACTTGTATCTCTCCTTCGCCCTCATATATTTGAATTCTCTTCTCTTCGCGCCGCTGCCCTCGTGATCGGAAAGAGGAGGTGGGCGTGGCTTGGCAACGCGCCAGCCAGGGTATTAGACCAGGGCAGCTGGGGAGGAAAGAAGAGGAAGGCAGAGGCAAAGAATACGAATGAAGAAGCGGAGGAGGTAGTGGATGACGTGGCATATGGAAGAGGATAATATGTCACTCAATGGAAAAAGAGGGATAATAGGGAGCCTCCCGTATTTAGGTCGAATTCAGAAATGGGGAGCTTAGAAGGCGTTAGGTTTTTCTGGATGCAAAACAATAGAAGCTCGGGATTGAAAATTCATTCTTTCTTGTTAGAAGAAGTTCTGAAACATTCATCGAAACTACATTTTCCAACAAATGAACTTGATCAATTTCAAACTCCCGCGTGAAACCAACATCGCGTAAAGCAAACGTCGCCATATCCGTGCTGGCGCATAACTCGTTTTTTGTCGTTTTTTTGGCCAAAAAGCCATTTATTTTCCGCTTTTTCGAAGCATTTTTATTTCAAAGTCGCCTTATTTTCAAATCCAAAATTGCAGAAGTCTCTCAAGCGGTAAATTTCAAAATGGTGATTAAATTCACATCGAACACCACCACCCCACCCACCGTCCTTTTCATGGGAGTTGATAAGGTGGAAAACGAGGATTTGATCAAGGTAAAACCACTGAGAAATCTCAAAATAAACTTCCCAATTTTTCTAGTACGGTTGGCCAGAGGATGTGTGGTTCCACGTGGATAAGCTTTCGTCGGCTCACGTCTACCTCCGTCTCCCTCAAGGAATGACGATCGATTCGATTCCGGAAGATCTCCTTCAAGATTGTTGTCAACTCGTGAAACAGAATTCGATTGAAGGATGTAAACTCAACAATGTGGCCATTGTTTATACGATGTGGTCGAATTTGAAGAAGACTGGAGATATGGCTGTTGGACAGGTTCGTCTGGATGGGGGAAACATTGAATGAAGAATATTAACAACGATGAAATTGGCTCGAACCTGAAGCTTTGTCGTTGAGAAGTGTAATTGAAACAAACGATCATTTCTTAAATCGATGTTCGAAAATTTACTGCCCAAAAATAGCAATTTAGGGAAATGAATAACATTGAAATGAAACAATCATTTCTGTGCTTCCATTCGACGCTATTTTTTTCGAGCCAGCTTGATTTTGCTTCTAATCCTCTAGTTTTTTTTTCCAAATCTCATTCGAAACTCTCCTAATCGTTATCATTTCCAGGTCGGCTTCCACAACAACAAAGCCGTGAAGCACACCGTTGTTGAGAAGAAGATCAACGAGATTGTGAACCGATTGGAGAAGACACGTTGGAAGGGAGATGTTGATTACAAGTATGTTATTCTACTGGAAGCTTTGCACTCAGAACAGCTAAGAATTACTCTTAAAACGTAGAAAATTGAATCGGAAACACTGGCGACCAATGTATTTCGCTTCCAGTTTCGCAGCGCTTCATTGAAAGACGTCCTTTAAAATTCATCGAATGTTCCTCAAATTTTTTAGTCAAATAGCAGGAGACTGACTAAAAACACTAAGAATTACTGGTTTTCTTCTGCGATTTCTATGGGTTTCACTGCTCTGGTTCTTTTGAATCTCTGGAAGAAAGTAGTATCGTGTCAAGCGAAAATCGTCAAAGTTTTCTCATGTTTGCAGCGGAAAATCCGAGAAACTTATTCGAAAAACTATCAAAAACCGGCCTTTTTTGCCCTATCATTTGAGCAATTTCTTTTCGTTTTTTTTTTCTGAAAAGTCCTACCAGACTGCAGAATAATCACAAATTTCTTCTATGCAGCCTCATTTTTCGAGCTTAAGAACTGAAAAACTAGCACGAACATCTTTTGTAAGCGCTCGATTTCCTTGCATTTATTCTAAAAATTTTCTTGCATTAATTCAACCCATCGAAATTGCAGAAGAAAACCAGTAATTCTTAGTGTTTTTGAGACCGTCTTCTGCTATTTGAGTGAAAAATTTGAGGAACATTCGATGAATTTTAAAGGATATAGATTTACAATTCATTCCTGATTCAGATCAGTTTATCAGTATTTCTTCAAGACAACATTCGCCGATTTTACTTGTTTTTCCCAAAGTCAATTCTCAAAAACATATGAAAACCAAAAAAATAGTTCCCAGCACCGCTTCCATTTCCACCCCCAATCCCTTTATTTTCCAGAAAAGAACGTGACGATCGTGATTCCCAGGAGCGCCGGAAGCAGAAGAAACTCGATCAAGAACGACGGGATCAGGAAAAGAAGAATCAGTTGGCTGAGCAGAAACGGAAAGTAACCGAAAGCTATGGAGACGTGGATTGGGATGCCGGAGCGACACGAAACGATGAGGACCCAGGAAATCTTTCAGATGATTTTATGTGATTTCTTTTTCATTTTTTTCATATTTATTGGTAAATCTTGCATTGTTGTTTTAATGTGCGTAAAACTAATGGAATGATGGAACAAAAGAAGCAGGCATAAGAAGAATAGGAACCGTAAAGTGCAAATTTCGCTTAATAAGAAACAGACAACTAGAAAAAAGAAGAAGACAGGCGACGAGATCATATCTTTTGGGAGAAAACGAAGTGATATTACAAAAATACGATATATAAGTTCAACTAGAATGCATCATAACTATGATAGAACAGCGAGGGGGTAAAAAGAACAGACTAACAAATAAAAAAGCTAAATTTTAGCTACTAAATTAGAATCAAAGAATCAGCGAATAAAGCAAAACAATCAAAAACGGGATGGATATTGAAGAGAAGAACGCGGCTCCAGATGACATTTCCCTCATATCCATTGCGGATGCAGCTACATCTGGTAGTCCATTCTCCTCTACTTTATCGAATCGCATCACCGGAAGATCATCGTGCATCTGATTCTGTAAGTGAAGATCATTTGGAGGAGGTTCAGCAGTCACTCCGATTTCTGCTCTAGAAGCTTCGAGGTCCTCTTCTTGTTCTGCTTCATCTGGATCCATACTTCGATGCACTTGAATTGCAATCGGATCCATTCCAGCACCTTCTACAGGTGGTTCAACAAATTCCAAGTGTTCATTCGGTTGAGCTCGTGGAGAATTCGGATACTCTGGAGGAAGGGGCGGTTCTTGCCCGGACATTTCGAGAATCGGACGAGAATGTACTTGGGCACTGTCTTTGATCATCGGACGACCTTCTTCGATCAATTTGGGTTTTTGAGTGATAAGAGTTCCGTCGTAAGAAGATGTGACTTTGTGGAGGAGGCGGGAGCGGATGTCGACAAATTGGCGATCGGTACAGAAGACCGCTTCGAGTTCCTCGGCGGCGGCACCCATCGAGGTGTTCCAGTTTTTACCTGGAAATTCGCAATTTTCAGATCGATATTTGGCTGAAATTACTCTGTCAGAATTTCTAATTGTTTTTGATGTTACTTATTTTTCTATTTTTTTTTTCAGATCAGATGGCCACATAATCAAGCTTCGATAGCCAAACATAGAGACAGCCTAATGTTGAGGTAATCTAGACTTAGGTACTATCAGGAAATTGTCGGCAAGTTGCCATACAAACATAACAGCTTGCCGCTTCTCAAAACATTCAAAAATTGGCAAGTTTCCTAGAAGAACGGCTAGCTGCTTGTGAAAATGACAACCTGCAGGCACGGAAAATTGTTGTTTTTGCTTGCGAATGATAAGAAAATTATCTTTTGCTTGACACATATAGTTATAAGGCAAAGTGCAAGTTACCGCGCACAATTCCACTTGCTGTTTATCAGGAGCAAGCTGAGCACACTGCGGAACTTGCTTGCCGGAAATTCCAGAGGTTGGCCATTGGCAGTTGATTTACGGAACACAAAGCACTCTCGTAAATGGACAGAATCTCTTCCAAGATGATGTCAAAGTAAGAGCTAGTGCAGACGCTCCTTGTTATCATCGCTACTTAACTCACCCATTTCACTCATCATCGTATTCCTCATCGTCACAATCCATTTCTGATCATCTCTCTGCGGAAACTTTGTATGACATATCGGAGTGCTTCCCTCTAAATTGGCCACTCCTTTCAGCACATTCTCACAGTAAAACTTCTGTGCCTGCCGTTTATCCATCACTTTCACTTCATTGTTGATAAATGTATGCAGAGATTCGTTTTTGGCTGAGAAACCGTTTGATTTGAGCTCGTAGAATCTGAATTTTGATTGTTTTTTTTTTATTCCGGAAATTTTAATCCGAATACCCCATGATTTTAACCGGTTGATTTCTGCTCCACTCTGCCCAATCTTCTGTGGCCGGTGCCAATTTCTTCTCACACAAATGTCCGTATCCTTTTTGTGATGGATCAATGGCGTAGACTCCGCCGGCGCCATTATCGAAAAGAGCAAGCATATCAACAGTGAATCTCCATTTATCGGGTGTTGAACCGATCAAAGATCGCCATTCATGAAGGACAATTGGCTCTGCTCTCATTTCAAAGGTACTTCTGTTGCTGCTGGCGTCGCCGATTTCGAGACGATATGCACCCCAACCACCGTCTTCAATGGGGTAGAGAGAGCATTCGGTGGCTCCGAATGCAGCGATGCATTTGTCGTAGAGCTGGAAAATAGGGGTTTTGGAGGGGAAGAAGATGATGATGAAATAGTAGAAAATTCATTAGTGTAGTTCGATTTACGTAAAAACCCTTAAGTCAGGTGCAAAGTATTTGTTATTGTTTACAGATAATAAAGGTGACCTGCAATTGGACACCAATATGCAGGAATGAAAATAAACAAAATGTTGACTTGTGAACTCAGAACTCTATGATTAAAACAGTGAGGTTTCCGAACAAAAAAAAAAGAAGTGAATCTTTGTAGCCATTCAAAGGTTTCTAAACCAGTTATGTAAGGAAAGTATGAAGAACGGAAGCGCTCGGATTACTAAGTAGAGAATCAATAAGAAACTGATAGAGTACCAGAAAGTGCCGTCAAAATGATACAAAGTTTTCGAAGATTGAACTCAAAACAATTCAATTAACCCGCGCAAATGATTACTATTGCAATATTTTGAAACAATGGTTCTAGTCATAGTTGTCATGTCAAATGTCAGGTCAACCATTATTCGAAAAGTTGTGAATTCTTTTATGCTTCAGAAAACCTAGAGGCGCGGCGGGTAGCAACCATGATTCTATTCTTTTTTTTTCAATTCTTGAAACTGCAAAGTGGTCATACTTTCTTCTTCATGATTATGCTCTGTGCAATTTCTTTGTATGATATCACTAGATTTCGAGTCAAAGAATGCATAAACACTACAAAATACAATTCGTATTCAGAGGTTTCATAGGATTTGATGCGTTTTACTGATAGTAAAATTATCAGATTCTCTAATAATACTGCTATCGGTCTTCATTTTTCGAGTCTTATTGTCAACAGATTCCATTCAAATGACTTCACCACCACAACATTCAGCTATTTTCACAGTATTACCTCATGAAGCTCACAACTGACTTCTCCACTCAAATATACCGCCTTCTGCCCGAGTATAGACGATCGAACCGATGGACCGATGGGAACGAAAAAGCATTCGTTATCTGTCAAAAACCCAATAACATCATCAACTCGTTTCGTTAATCCTTTCACATCTAACGATTTCAGCCAACTCCATTGATAAGAGAGTCCGTTGCTTTTGGTGATCTGAAACACGGAAAGAAATATGAATTAAGTTAGATTTTTTCCCTGGAACCGAATTCTCAAAATTCAAAATCTTCTCAGAAAAGAAAAGAGAAAATTCAAATTATATGTTCAGTGAAGATGAATGATTGATGCTCTCTTTCTTTCCTCACTTTAGCAAATGTTCCATCTGCTCGTATCCACGGTGGCGTCAAATTGGCGAATCGGGGCGGCATTGTCATGACAAATGGGTCGATCTGAATATGAATTTTGGGTGACTGAGATTTCTTATTTTTCAATTACATTCTCTCCATCGAGACATGGATCTGTGAATTCTTTGGGAACAGTTGAGACGATAGGTGAGATCAAGGAGAATAGGGTGATGAGTAACAGTGGGTCGCGTTTTCTGATCCGCATTTTGGCGGATTTTGATCTGGAAAATATAATGGATAGGGACGAAAAGAGAAAATAAAGCTAGCACGGTTTTGAAGTGGTTTGTCAATGATAACAGAAAGAAGAATTGTGGTGGATCGGAGTAATAAGAATTCAAAATTATAGGCGAAGGTGAATGAGATAGAGAATATGTGCTGATTTGAGTGATAGGAGGAACGAGAATCAAACACTTTAGTAAAGACTTTAGGAAAGATTGATGATTTCAGCAAATGCAGTACTGGATATAACTGACGTCTAAGTAACAGAAACTAACAAAAAGTAGAGACTGACTATCAGAAACCTAGATAGCTGGCTCAATATGTTTAGATCTTATTCTCTGAATTGATTTCGATTATTTGGTTCAGATTCTGACTGGGAGAATTCACGAAATGTTCTATGTAAACATTAAGTTTGGAACGCCTCGCATCAGGGGTTTTTCTCAAATTTTAACCAAAGTGAGTAATATCGAGTTCTTAGTGATACAGAGCTGATGAATATTCATAAAGAATCTTCTGAAGCCAAGCACCCTAAAAGAATTCTACTGTAATGCTGACAAAGCATATAAAAGAGCTCATCTCGAATGTTCAATTTCAAACGAACTGATGAAAACAGCTATAAAACTGCTCCTCTTCAATCCCAAAACGTGAGGATTTACGACCATTTCGAAAAACGATAAAACCAAAGAGAAGATCGTCAAAATGTATCATTCTCCGCCTATTCTTCTTCTTTTTTTCGCAACATCCTCTATTCGTTTCGGGAAACGAGTCGTCACAACACGACATCATTGCTCTTTCTCCTCCCCTCTTTTCTATTTTTTTTTCGTTGCTTCTTCTTCTGTGTCATCGAGAATAATAAGAACAAGATTGGATGAGCTAGAGCTGGCTAGTCGTTTTTCTTTTCTGGAGAACTTTTCGTCGAGGACAAAGAATCAAGTAAACCGACAAACAGAAAGAAAAGCATAATAATATAAAACAGCACTAAGGGGAGGGGGAAAGTTGAGAAGTGGCGCCTCTATGGCACCACGGAGACAATTGACTTCCTTCCGTTTTTCACTCGTCAAAGGGACACTTTTTTTGAAGATGAAGAGTATGGAAAGAAGAAGCGAGAAAAAAAACGATGTCGCCGAGGAGTTTCTTGAAGAACACCAGAAGGCCTTGTCATCATCAAAAACGGAGAGCAAAAAGAAGAGGGAAAGAATGTTTTGTGGTAAACAAAACTTTTTTTAGGGGAAGAAGAAGAAGCTTTTTCTGGACTCATTCATTTTTTTTTGTTCTTTTAGGTGGTACTCACTCTTATGACCATCAACTTAGAACGGGTGGATGGATTAATTAGAAAACGTTTTTAGGAGAAAGACCACAACAAGTAGTACTCAAGAACTGAACAAAGATGGAGCAGAAACGGGGTTTTAGGACCTATGGTCTTGTGCCACCTTCTGATCATCAGCTGCGAAACAAACCATAATTTATAATGAAACTAGGAATGGCGATAGGGTCATCAAACTGAAGGTGAGATAATTGGATAATTGAAGGGATACGTAGAGAGGAGAGTTTCAAGGTGCAGCCACGTAGAAATCTAATTTGAACGGCTTTCGGATTCAAACAACATTTTTATGAGTCGAAATGAATGTCCAAAGTAGTTCTCGGAGTAGAAAGTTCAGAAGTTTCAAAATTGGTTTTTCGAGAATTTTTTCTTGAAATTTTGTTATAAAACTATGTTGCAATCTTTTGAGTCTCCGATTTTGGCTAGTCTAAATTTCTAAAAGTGTTGTTCATCGGAATTCTTCCAAACCGAAATGCATAATTTTGAATTACAGCAAATAATCAGAATTCCAGAATTCTATATTTTCGCTCCCAGATAGATTTCCAGGAAATACCGGATACAAAAAACCTAATCCAAAGAAAAAAAATCAGAATCCAATTGTGCTCCCCGGGAACGCAAAAACAAGAATCTTTGGTCGGGTGTTCGTACTGGAAAACCGGCAAAAACAGAGAAAATATCTCCACAATAAACAGATGAAATTGGGGCAAAAGCAGATGCAAAAAAAAGGAAAAGCAGAGGGAAAGATTGGTTGCCGTGATAAGTGAAAAAGAGGGAGGAAACGAACGAACGGAAGAGCTAGTAGACCAAGGAGTAACCCAGTATTCTGAGCCAGAAAACGTCAAAAAGAACTCAAAGTTCTTCAAAGAGAAAAGCCGAAGAGATTAAGATGTTACTAAGTGCACAGAGATTGAAACGTTGATAAAGCGGCGGAATTTTTTGTGAAACTCTAGAAGCTACCGTAATCCTAGTTCTGCTCTCCTCAACTTTTGGTTTTTCGAAAAAAAAAAAAGGAATCTGTTCCGCCACAAAAAGTTCTCTCTCGAAAATTGGTGTACTGCGGAAGGAGAAGGCGAAGAAGCTCGTGACGACGACAAAGAATTAAAATGCTCCTTTTCACACTATTCGAAAAAAGCGAACTTCTCGTTTGGCTCGTTTTATCCTCCCGGAAAAGTGTTTCCAAAAAGTACGAAAAAAAGATGAATCCATGGGATAGAAGAAGCGTTGATGTGGAAGTGAAGTTCAAAAAAGAACGTCACTTTTTAGTACTTTCGCATCTTTTTTTTCGCGGGAATTTTTGATTATAGGATAGGGGTCAGGGATGTTTTTTGGTGGTGCTGGTGGTATTAGAAGAGATGAAAATTGGAATACAACATTAGATATTCATGTTGTTAATCATATGAGACTACAATTGGCTTTTTGGGGAGAAGTGAGCAGCAACAAGAAAAAGAGACATAGCCCTGAATAGATGGATGAGTATTGAAGGAGATGATGAAGGCAAGGCCCATAAAGGAAATCGAGCGACCCATTATTCCGGGGGAGAACAGATTGATGAGGAGAGTTGTATGTGTTTCAGTTGACTTGTTTCCTTTCCAAGAAACATTTTTTTGGAGCTTCAATTTTCCGAATTTTCGAATACAGACCGCCATTAGAATCGCAGTCTTTCAGATGTTGTTTTTTTTTCGGAACAAAACAAAACAACAATAATAATGGAAGCTTTTTCTAATTTCCAACGAGAAAAAAACGCAACATTTGTGTAGACATACGGCAGAAAAGCACCCTTGGGATCCGGTTGAGACCAACATCAAACATAACTCGAAAACAGAGAAAAAAGAGCAAAAAGTGTGTGAAAACTGTTTCGGAAATGTGCAGACAACGGAATGAATGAATGAAAAATTGTTTGGGAGTACTAGTACTCGTATACAAGTTTCGAAGACGACGATCGTTAGGGATGACTATGCATTTCGAATGAACACAACGCATTCTTACACACACATGGGTTCGAATGAGAAAAGTCGAATTTTTTGATTAGTTTTGTTTTTCGAGGCAAAACTTCAGAAGAACATTGGTCGGAAAAGCAAAAAAAAATTAATTAAAAAATAAAAATATTAAAGGCGCATTGTTATTAAAGGAGCGTTACAAAATTTGGAAGAATGGGTCTCGCACCGATGAGATACTGTAGACAACTTTACGTTTTTGCAAATTTTTGCTCAGCACCTTCTTCTTGCTGAAATTTTTCGTTTTTTTTTTGTTCAAAACGTTTCGAAATTTCAGTTTTGAACGATGCAGTTGAAACTCATTGAAAAACCAGTTGGTGAGTAATTGAAAGCACATGTTGTCCGAAGCTTCTGACTCTTTTTTCGTGAAAAATCGCCAGCCAAAAAGAATTATTTTTTCATGATAAATTGATTCAATCAAGAGCTTCGGATGACATAAATCTTTGAATGGTTTAACAGAAAAAAATTTTCAGAGCCAGAGCCACTGAAAACGATCGAAAGCTCGATCGCCGAACGCCTGGAAGATGATAATTTCAAGTGGATGCGACCAATCGAACGAAATCTTTACAAAGTCCCCAACGAGCAGAAATTTCTTTCCGAGGATCAACTCAAGGATGCGTATTCGCAAGGAGGCGTCATGAACGTTTATCCATTCAGAGAGGACTCAAAAGTTGATATTCCACCGCCAGTTTCGTCTTTTGAGCAAGCTTTTGGAAGCAATCGTAAGAATCTTCGATCAACTGCTTATTTCAAAATATAATAATTTCAGAAGCAATTATGAATGAGATCAAGAAGAATGGATTCGATAAACCATCACCGATTCAAGCACAGATGTGGCCGATTCTTCTCTCCGGACAAGATTGTATTGGAGTGTCTCAAACTGGATCAGGAAAGACTTTGGCCTTCCTTCTTCCTGCATTTCTTCACATTGATGCACAATATAAGCAATACGACGCGAACGAGAAGAAACCGTCACCATCTGTTCTTGTCCTCAGTCCAACTCGTGAGCTCGCTCAACAAATCGAAGGAGAAGTTCAAAAATACAGTTATAATGGATACAAGAGTGTGTGCTTGTATGGAGGTGGATCGAGAAAAGAACAGGTCGATTCTTGCAAAGGAGGAATTGAAATTGGTAACTTATTTCACTGAAACCTTCATCTCAACTTATTTTTTTTTCAGTGATCGCCACTCCAGGACGTTTGACTGATCTCTCGAATGACGGTGTCATCTCTCTTGCCTCTGTCACGTATGTGGTTCTCGATGAGGCCGATCGTATGTTAGACATGGGTTTCGAAGCAGCGATTCGTCGTATTCTCTTCGAAATCCGTCCAGATCGACTCGTCGCTTTGACAAGTGCCACGTGGCCAGAAGGAGTCAGAAAGCTCACTGACAGATATACGAAACAAGCGATCATGGCTGTCAATGGAAGTCTTGACTTGACGGTAATAAAATCACAAATGACATTATTGCAACTAATTTGTTTTCAGTCCTGCAAAACTGTCACTCAATTCTTCGAGTTTGTTCCACACGAAAACCGATTCGATCGCGTTTGTGAGATTGTCAATTTCCTCAACACGGCTCATGGAAAGAACTACAAAATGATCATTTTTGTTAAATCAAAAGTGATGGCAGATCACTTGTCTTCTGATTTCTGTATGAAAGGAATCAATTCTCAAGGACTTCATGGTGGAAGATCGCAGACGGACAGAGAGCTCTCGCTTAAAATGCTCAGAAGTGGAGAGGTTCAGATTCTCGTCGCCACAGATTTGGCTAGCAGAGGAATTGATGTTCCAGACATCACGTAAGCTAAACCATTCAACTGTTCCTCTGAACTCAAATTCTATTTTCAGCCACGTGCTCAACTACGACTTCCCAATGGATATTGAAGAGTACGTGCATCGTGTCGGTCGTACTGGAAGAGCCGGTCGCAACGGAGAGGCGATGAGTTTCATGTGGTGGAATGATCGATCCAACTTCGAGGGACTCATCTCGATTCTTGAAAAGTCTGGACAAGAGGTTCCGGAACAATTGAGACGCGACGCTGCTCGCTATCGCCAGAAATGCCAGGATGGCCGCGATGGACCACGTCCGAACTTCCGTAATAAGAGCAATAAGGAATCATCATTCCAGTCTTCTTATTAAATGTTTTACACTATCTGCACTGTTTTTTCCCTCCCAATCCATGTTACATTATGTTTTAGCATGTCCCATTTTATATCTCCTGTCACACTTTATCTCCCCATTCACGGTTTACCGTGTCACTTTCATATATTTGTTGTAGGGTTTTATTGTTGTGAATGAACCCAAAATTTTAAAATATTCTCTTATTTTTCCCGTGTTATCCCACTGACCAGGTTAGTGGTTTTTGATGTTTTTCTGAAATTAGTGTAGTCGATGAGAGTTAGAAATTTATTACGAGCTTGACTACTCGACCATCACCTCTCTCTCTCGTTTGTAATTAGGAATAACCGTAAGTGATTGATAAGTTCTCTGAAATTCAAGAGAAAGTTCAGCTAAAAATGACTCACTTGAACTACGAGACGCGTATGCCTCTTGGACAAGCCGTCATCGATCAATTCCTCGGTCTGCGCCCACATCCGACAAAAGTCCAGGCGACGTATGTGTGGATCGACGGAACCGGTGATAACCTTCGCTCGAAGACTCGTACATTTGATCGTCTTCCGAAGAAAATTGAGGAATATCCCATTTGGAATTATGATGGATCCTCAACTGGACAGGCGAAAGGACGTGATTCGGATCGCTATTTGCGTCCAGTGGCATCGTATCCGGATCCGTTTCTGGGTGGACAGAATCGATTGGTGATGTGTGACACTTTGGATCATGAGATGCAGCCGACAGGTGATAAAACGCGTCGCAGGCGCTTCAACAGAGAAGCTTGCGTTTTTCACTCCTTGAATACGATAGATTTATCGATTGAAACCAGGACAGAGTAATCGCTGCTGGACTTTGACTTGTCTGCCGCATTGAAAGAATATTAGTTATAGTGCGCCTCCGGCGCTTCGGCAGCGCTCATTTCATTCGTTGCTTTTCTGCTTACATGTCGATCAGCGAGCGAGGGCCGGAAGCGATTCCTGAAGCTGCAAGACGACAATGAAACTGAAATGAAAAACAAAAAAGGTTGAGCGCGCCTCCGGCGCTTCAGCAGAGAGGCTTGTATTGTTTATTTTGTTTTATACAACGCGTTTATCGAATGAAACGAGAAAAATGTTTAGACTATTCGGAATTTTTTACAGGCTGGAAAAAAGTGCTTTTCTTGTAGGTCTGCGCTTTGTAGAGACGAATAAAACAGATGATCAGCAGTGTTAGTCGCAACCAGCTGGAATAAAAATATAGAAAACCTTTCAAAATAAATCAATCCCATTCCACCCACTTCCAGCCACTAATCACCGCCAAGCGTGTGCTGAAATCATGCACGAAGTTCGTGACACTCGTCCCTGGTTCGGAATGGAACAGGAGTATTTGATTGTCGACAGAGATGAGCATCCACTCGGCTGGCCGAAACACGGATATCCGGCTCCACAGGGAAAGTACTACTGTAGTGTTGGAGCGGATCGTGCGTTTGGAAGAGAAGTTGTCGAGACACACTATCGTGCCTGTCTTCATGCTGGACTCAACATCTTTGGAACGAATGCCGAAGTGACACCCGGACAGTGGGAGTTTCAGATTGGAACTTGTGAGGGAATCGATATGGGTGATCAGTTGTGGATGTCGAGATACATTTTGCATAGGTACGGGGTACTGTAGGAGGGGAACATTTTCTTCATGATTGCGTCACGAGCAGTCTAAGATACAGTAATACATAAACCGAAACACAGCGCTACGCAAAATTGCAGAAAAAGTTCCACCACCTTTTAACTCATGTTATCATCGGTAAATTTCTGCTGCTTAGAATCAGACTGCAGTTATATTAGAGGGTTTACAATTCCAATTTCCAGAGTCGCTGAACAATTTGGTGTCTGTGTCTCTCTCGACCCTAAACCCAAAGTAACAATGGGTGATTGGAACGGAGCCGGTTGTCACACGAACTTCTCCACTGCTGAAATGCGTGCTCCCGGTGGAATCGCCGCCATCGAAGCTGCAATGGATGGACTCAAAAGAACTCATTTGGAGGCGATGAAAGTGTATGATCCACACGGCGGAGAGGATAATTTGCGTCGTTTGACTGGTCGTCATGAGACGAGTTCTGCTGATAAATTCTCGTGGGGAGTGGCGAATCGTGGATGCTCGATTCGTATTCCGAGACAAGTGGCTGCTGAGAGGAAAGGATATCTGGAGGATCGTCGTCCATCCTCCAATTGTGATCCGTATCAAGTGACGGCGATGATTGCTCAGAGTATTCTTCTCTGAATATTTGGCTTCTACTGGTTAATAGAAAAGAAGGGTGATCAATTTATGAGAAATGGAATAAAATGATATATATTTTGTATATTGTTAGTAGGATGATTATTCAGATGCCACCGCGAGACCACCACCAGGAAGAGTTTTCTGAAAAAAATTGAATTAGAGATTTGAAAAAATTCAGATTTCAAAACAAAATACCATTTAGTTTAGAAGCATGCAATGAAAACGAGTGAGAACATTGAGAGAAGTGAGAGTGAAGTGGACGATTTTGTTGTTGCTGAATCATGCGGAATTAGTCAAAAAAACTTTAATAGAAGGTCATGGATCTAGGGTTATGAAGACTTCGAAATTTGAGAGATTTTTCAAGTTTCCTGATTTTTCAAAATACGTCAGATTGCACACATTTTCTCTATTTCACTTGCTAGAAGGAAAAATAAACGTCAACAAAAAAAACAAAAATGTTACAATTCCATGCAATCCTAACTTGTCTCCACCAAGTCAAATTACAGATATTTTTTAGAATAAAAAATCATGCAGCCCAACTTCTCTAATTCTAAATTCACTCACTTTCCTGTCCTTTTGGAGTCGATGTCACCACTGGAGTCGTAGCCGCATCCGGATTATCAATCCAATCAGCAATGAACAAATTCAATTCATACATTGTTCCATTTCTACTAGATCCCCATACCAACTTCTTCCCATCATAACTTTGCATTGCAAACGAATTGAACTGATTCTTTCCGAATGTAATCTGCTCCAATCCAGTTCCATCGTCATTGATCATATACAAACTGAATGCTCCGAATCCATTGGCAGCAGTGTCATAATTACTACTGAAGACGATTCTCTTGTTATCATTCAACATGTATGGAGCCCAATTCGCTTCTCCCAAATGAGTAATCTGTCGCATATTCTTCCCGTCAATATCCACGATGAACAGTTCCATGGCAATTGGTTCCACTAGATCATACGAGAGGAGTTTCTTGTATTTTGCAATTTCAGCATCAGTTTTTGGACGACTAGCACGGAAAATCAATCGTTTTCCGTCTGGAGTGAAGAAGGATCCACCATCATAACCGAGTTCATTTGTGACCTGGACGAGGTTGGTTCCATCAGTATTCATCACGTAAAGTTCAAGATCTCCGGATCGGATAGAGGTGAAAGCAATTTTAGTTCCATCGGGGGACACAACACCTTCAGCATCGTATCCAGGAGAATCCGTGAGGCGTTGCACAAAGTTTCCAAAGCGGTCAACCTGAAATAGTTGGTAGTTTTGGCAGAAGTTTCACAGCTAATAAATAGGGTCCTGGCTAATATTTTCCTAGTTGCAAAAAGGTTTCTGTAACATACCTTGAAAATATCGTAATCGGGGAAAATGTCCCAAGTGTAACTGGTGTTACAGAGTTGCTTGAGCTCATCGCCTTGTGGATTTGCACATTTCTTTTGGGGGCATGTTTTGGAGACGTCCGTTTTGTCCTGAAATTTGGCTCCAAGTTTAGCATAACACTGATCGCCATCTAATTCGACCTTTAATGTTTTCTGAACTACCCCGGACCCTTTTTTCTCAACTCTGAAGATGGCTGCCATAATGCAAGCACTGGCGGCCACGGTCACCTAGTCCCCAACCCCAAATTGACAATACCAAACTAAATTTACTACCCTCTGACCCCTGATTTCATAACTATTGCACCATCTCATTAACACCTTTCATTTCTCTTCTGAGGCTTTAAACTGATAAGAAATCGCTGATTCGATAAGCTAAATAAACTTACTGATAACGGAAACACAAATCCTAATTTTACGATTCTGAATCAAGAAACCAAATGACTCACATCAATCTTCACATTCCACCAATTTCCAGCGTACAGCCTATGGTTGTTATCCGCCTCCTTGTAGAAATACGAGCAAGTAGTTCCTCCCAATCCAGTACTGATTCTTCTCAATGTCTGTAGCTTTGGGTCAATATTCAGATCGAGTTCATAGATCTGATCACAATCTGTTCCGTATCCGGTGGCCTGGAGGGTCAATTTGGAGTTGTCGAAACTGAAATATCCCTCTGCGTTCATTCCTCCAAAAGTCAGCTGTTTCACGTTTGCCAAGTGTTTTTCCCCATCGAAATGGACAATGTTGTCGTAGGGAGTGGTTTCCAGGTCTTGCCAACGTCCGGAGAACTGAAAAATGGGAGGATGGCGGTGTTACAGACGTCTGTCCTTAAAATCGGACTTTTTGGTCTCACAAATACAGATCTCGGTGAGTTCTACGCTTCTGGAAACTTAGAATTACCGCTCGATGAACCTGGTCTGCATAGGACTGGCTAGAGTGTCCGGATCCGGGTTTTTCGACCTGGACATTTCAGGCGGTACATCTAGGTTTTCAGAAACGTAGGACTTACTGAGACTTTTGATTTTGAGAAACGTCATACAGGTGAAGAATGGCGCAACTAGCAGAGTGGGTCTCCTGATCATGGTGCTCATATTTCAAAGGCTTGAATTCATACTGAATTTGAAAAAGACTAAGCGAATGCATTCAAAATGTGGACGCCAATATGTCAAAACTCATTCAAAACTAAACTTATCATGCCCTTCTAAAAAAGGATCACTCACCTCTTTTTGCTCCTTCAACTCCTCCTGCTCCCATATCCGATTGGTTCGAATTCTGAATTCCTTCTCATTTCCACAAAAAACACCAGCAACCACCACCACCACTAGAATTGAAAACCGAAGAAGCACCATTTTTTTTCGGAAAAATGATACTGAATCTAAGGTTCAGGCTCTCTTAAAAAGCATTGAACATACACACAGATTGTAAGCGGATTAATGGAAGGCGTAAGACGTTTTGTGTGTGTAAATGTTTCCAAAGAGTATGCACAAATGATGGGGTCAGTTAGATAAAGTTCCCCTGATTTAGGGCTCTGATGCAACTTGAGAGATAAGATATGATAGAAGAGACGCAGAGATTTATATTGATTTCGAGTGCCTGATCACTTGTTGTTGTTGTTTTTTGGATTGGTTCTTCAAGAAGAAAGTTGAGTGTTCTGTTATCACATTTTATCAATAAGACACACCACAAAATGTGTAACGAAAGGTGTTAAGAAGAAGATAAATATAAAAGATCCTATTGGAAATGAGATGGTGTAATACTTCTGCAATACTACAGTTTTGGAAAATGTGTTTTGTAGTGATTTTGGCTAGACTGGGCTTTGTATTTTGTTCTGATTCATGTTTAGCGGTTAGCATGTCCGCTCGTGGGTAGTCCGACAGATTCACCATCATTGCCAACAATCGAAGTAGCCTACACTAAATGGAAAGAAATAACTTATGTTTGAACTTCTAAGGGATAATAGTTCAGATTCGAATGTTATGATTTGGATTGCAGATTTCAGACCTGTCTTTCCACAGTCCTTCGATACACAGTGTCACATTTCACTCTTCCACGAAGCAGGATGCCAGTTATAGCCGTCAACTTCTATCCATCCTACAATTTATTTCTCAAATTTTTTTCTGAAAGGAAGAGTTCAGATTGAGGCAGTCCAGATAGCTTGTAAGACACACAACGAATATGTTTTAGAATTGTCCATGTTCTCCGAGTTCCCACTAACTTCAAAGATGCTCTTCTCCTGGAACTTTCCTGGCCCACCGTACCAAACTATATTTCATAACTGTTACACCATATCATTCGTATATTAACCCACCTTCAGAGTCTTAGGGTTTTCCCCCTCACCATACTTATGGAAAAGAGGAGCAGGTGTGTTTTGATTTTCAAAAACTAGAAAAATGTAAATTGTTTGTTTCTGTGAAGGGAACAATTAGTCAAATAAAAGAAAATCAAAAGGTTGAGTTATATACTTGTAGTTCTGTTTTTTAACCTTTTGATATCCCCAGAAGTTATTCTATGATGCTCTAAATAAAAGTAATTGTTCTTTTTTTTTACTTCAGAATTCTATTCACTTCACTTTTCATGTTTACTCTTTGGAACAAAATTCCTAGAGTCAAATTTCAGTCTCGAAACCCCATGAAACATCTTCATTCTTGATCCTTTTCTCTTTCAGTTCTATCGTCAATATTTCCACTTTATTCTCCTTTTCCTCACAAATTTAATTCATTTTGTCTACTCTTTTCCTATCTTCATATTTCAAAAACCCTTTAATCAGAAGTTCATGTCTATTGAATCGGAAGAAAGGTTATAGTCATAATTATCACCTGTCTCCGACACATTTTGTAGTTCTTCTTCTTCTTCTTGATCTTTTTTCTTCAATCTTCAAAAAAATTATGATTCTATCAAAATCAGGATAACGATTTTTGAAATTTTTTGATTTGAAATTTTTTTTTGCAACTCTTACTATTTCTCGAGTTCATTTCCAAGTTTTGCAACATGATCCGATTAAATTCTCCTTTCCCAAATACCGTCAATAAAATCAGATCCAAACATTGCTTCATAATTCGCTAAAATGCCTATAGAAAAATTACAGAACAGAAGAGTACATCAAACCGGTTTTATTCAATAACACTCTTTTAACACTCTGGAAAAAACACTCTTTTGTTGTCTAAATTCGGCCTAAAATCATCCTTATTTCGGCTAAATTAGTGACTGAACTTTACTCAAATACTGCGAAAAATCCTTCTTAGGCAGAAATATTTAGGGCACAAAATCCGAACTTTTGATTAAAAATCTCTCGAGTATTGCCATTATATAGACGACCTTCTAGATTACGGCTTTTTTCGATGAGAATTCGGCTAAAAACGCTGAAAATCACCCCGGAAACGCTAGAGAAAATCTTCAAAAATTTCCAAAAAATCGGGTAGATTTACGGTAAACAGCATGCGCGCGGAATTTCGGAGCATCGTTCAGAGCAATTTTGCATTGTTGGAATGGGGACTTCGCAATTGAAAACACAGGGAATTGGTGATCCTACAGATTGGTAAACTCAGAGAGTGGTGGCAAATATACAGAAAATTGATCAATTTTGGAGAAAAGACTGATCT
Source organism: Caenorhabditis brenneri (assembly GCA_000143925.2). NCBI lineage: Eukaryota > Metazoa > Nematoda > Chromadorea > Rhabditida > Rhabditidae > Caenorhabditis > Caenorhabditis brenneri. Next base: position 703,867 of record GL379806.1, read on the forward strand.
AATAATATAGACCTCGCGTTGTTCTGATTATGGGGTGAACTGAAGAGTGGAGGCGATCAAATGGACTGAAAAACACTTATTGCTACCTATAAGCTGATTTCTGTTCACTAACCAATCTTGATATTCAGCCATTTTTCGATTCGACGGTCCTGGTTCATCTAAATCCACATCATCCGAAGGCGCATTACATCCGGATGGATCTGCTGCTGCTTCATCTTCAACATCCGTTTCATCCGTCGCAATCTCTCCTACTCGTGCTCCTCTCCGAACAAAATCTTCGTAATCGTCGAGGGCCGCTTCGAGGTGGACCCGAAGATCATGGAGCGTCAAACGATGGTGTTGTGATTGGGGGTTCTAAGAACAGAAAAAATTGAAATAAATGTCAGAACTATTTGAATCTCCTACTCTTGAAGAATTGAATACGATTTTTATTGAATCAGAATACAAAGGATGAACTTTTATATGAAATTTCATCGTCGCACTAATCTGAAAACAAAAAAACTCACTTCATTTTGTGGATCTCTCAGAATCAATTCCGCGAGCCCATTGTCGATTCTGTCCAGTTATCCCGAGATGAGGAGGAGCGGTCTGTGGTCCTACAAAAAAGACACTCCTATTTCGAAATTTGATCAGAAACGACGTTTACAATGACTCCTCCGGCTCCGTCTCGATCTATTAGCACAAGTGCGGGGGGCTTAATATCGTTGAGCAAAGTGACCACGAATTCGAGATTCATTGTGTTGTTAAACTGAAAGATGGCAATTGTATATATGAGTACCAACGGGAAACTTCGCGTCTTCTAGTCGCCGCGACACAGGGGCAGCATCGTTAGCTTCACTAGTTCCAGGCTGTTGTTCTTCGTAGTTGCTGACCGATTGCTCTGATTGTGGTGATCGACTTCTGCTTGTACTTGAATTTTCAGATTGGTTGTCTTGGGCTTGTGCTGGGGCGGCTCGTTGGATAGGCTTAAATCGATGTTATTCACGAGAAATTCAATTTAGATAACTTACTCCCTTCCTTTTCTTCTACTCTTCTTTCGATTTCTTCTTACTCATTTTTATTTAGAAGGGTGGCGGCCTGAAAATGTTAAATTGTGCAAGAAAAGTAGATATTTGACGACGACGATTAACAGAACGAGTGAATTATACAGGAAATAAAAGTTCGATTTTGCAGAAAACTTGTCGGCTGAAGGCGAAAACTAGTCGGCTGAAGTAGACATGGTTTTTTTTTGCATTTTTGATGACTTCTTTGGTCAATAATGAGCACTGAGACAGGAGAAACAGAACTTGCGAACTCATTTGGCTGAAAATAATTTTCTGAATATCGAGCGAAATTAAGAGAAGCTTCATTCTGAAAATTGAAGAGATTTTTCAGCAAAACGATCAAAAAAAAGTTGGGAAAAGTGAGAAAAAAAATAATTTTTCGAAGCGGAATATCGGAGTGTCGTTGTCGTCAGAGTGCAGGCGGAGAGAGAAAGGTGGACTCCGCCCACTCACACACAAAGTACGGTGAGCGGCGGAACCCGGAAGGTGTCGGCCACTTAAAACCCTACCATTTATAAGTAAAGTCGTTTTCAAGGGGAATTGCTCGACGGCATCCACCGATAATCCCCGCAGTCTTGGCGTTGTCCTTGATTGTGCTACTCACTTCACTGGGGGTATATGGGTAATGGGAGGTATTCATGGTACCTCAGATGGTGCCCGAGAGTCCTCCGTGGCAAGTAAACCTGGGGTAGCTTCTACCGGGGGATTTTCATAGCTGGAAAGTGGGTTCATGCAGAAATTTCAATCGATTCGGGCCGGTTTTGCAAAAATTTTTCTGCGACGGCGCACACGCAAATCGCAACTCGCAACTCGCAACACGCAACTCGCAACACGCAACACGCAACTCGCAACTCGCAACACGCAACTCGCAACTCGCAACTCACAACTCGCAACACGCAACTCGCAACACGCAACTTGCAACTCGCAACACGCAACACGCAATACGCGTAATTGCGATATTCGATATGCGCTCGCAAGCCGCGCCCGCGGAGGACGGAATCGGGGGCGGAGCTTCCCAGAGGGCCGTGAGCGAGTTGCGTGTTTCGCCTGCAGGTGACTTACAAAACAAATTGATAGGAAAAAACTACTATGTAGAAGTACTATGAAAATTAGAAAATTCCTATTGGGGAAAGCGAAATTGGTAAAAATCGTATAGATGCCCCTATATTTATAGGAATAAGCATAAAAAATCTCTGGAAGACTTTTGGACTACATTTTTTCTGATGATACAGAGACAGATTTTTTTTTGTGATTTTTTCCTATCAATCACAGCCTATACTTTTTTCGCCAACACTGGGAGAGAAATAATCGAGAGAAGTGTTTTTTTGGCCCGTCCTCGATTTTGTCATTGAGCCCTCCATTCTCGAACAAAGCCAAAATGATCAACTAGAACACGGTCTCCTAAGTTTTCAGAGGAGGAGGATTTGGAAACGTTCGATAGTCATAAACAGGGCGGAGCTGTAACAATCAGTCCTGATAGTGATTCATTTGAATCGGAGAGGTTTGGACGGACTTTGGGAGGGCGGAGCTTCTTTCTCAGTTTTTTTTTCTTTGATTTGAACGAAACTCCGCTCCTTTTCAACTGCCTATATTTCTAGAAAACAATCATGACTCAGGAAGTGAAAATCACTTTTCTTTCGAAAACAAATGGTACAGTACTGATAAGTACTGATAACACATTCTTCAACTTCAAAGTATGAAATCAAGAAACTGATAAATGATGAAAAGTATGATATTCCAGTATTTTTGGTCAGTTTTGTACCAGGTTTTCGGCTCATTGAGCAAGTGGAACCTACCTCAGTACAAATTTTTTCAATGCTTCAATTGGGTTGATATTTATAATTCACATCGGTAACTTTTACTTCAAAGTTAATTCCAAAGCAGATTTCACTGTAAAAATTTATTGTATTTCCGGTGGTTTTTTACTCCTTTTTCGGTTTTTCAGACAGTTTCAAAAATCTATTTTGCAGACGAAAAAGCTAATAGGCTTAGAGAGGGTTTTCAGTTTCGATTCTTTCCTATTCCAATGCACAAAAACGGAAAAGGAAAAAAATATTGTGACTCCGGGTTTGCCTGAGGAAGGGTTTTGCAAAACACCAATAAGAAAAAATGGATTTTGGACAATTGCAATATTTTCATCGCTGTCCTATATCCAAACGAACATTCAGAAATTTCAAAAAATCACAAAAGTATAACAGGAACATGCAGATTGGCCACAAATTCATCGAACCCACTTGCGTGAAAACTGTAATACAAGATCAGACTATATTAAATTGTTTTGTTTCCACGTTCGTGCTAGCAAGTTTTCTTCGAATTATATATGTCTTTTTAATAGGGTTTTTCCTGTTCCTGTCATAATTCAGACTGTACATTTTGCTGCTTGTTTTGGTCATTTCTATAATTAACGTGTTGATTTGTGGAGGAGGACACAATTAGCCTAGTAATTACAAGTACCTCTTCAAGTTCTTTGTTGTTGTGTTTTCATAGGAAAACTTGATTTTCAATTTTCATTAATTTTGGACAAAAATTGAGTTTACAACTTGTACCAAAAGTTCATACTTTGGTTCCATTTCTTGCGGTTTTTCATGAAAGAAGTGATGTCAACAACTACAACATCCACTCTCTCCACAAAGATCCCTCATCTCCGAAAACCATGACAATTCGCGAATCAAGATCTGTTACATTTTGACCCACAAATATCATCATTTCTCATTTCGAATGTGGTGGACACGTTGTCCAAAGACCATTCGAATCCAGGGATCTGATGACAATTGTGATCTTTCGTAGAAATTGTACTCGCTCTTCATTTCTCTTCCCCACAATAATCATCATTTTCCACTCAACCAATGAAACGAGAATGAGAGAGTATTGGAGACGAAGACACGCAGACATTCGGAACACAGTGTATTAAAGAAACGTGATTTTTGTCATTATTTGTGTCTCTCTCCTTGTTTCGCTTCTGTATATAAACAATAATTGTTTCTTTTTTTGCAGAACTATACACTCTTCTGAAATGCCTTCCTACAAATTGACCTATTTCGACGTCCGTGGATTGGCTGAGCCAGCACGTCTTCTCTTCCATTTGGCTGGAGTTGAATTCGAGGATAAGCGTGTGGATTTTGGAAGTGGAGAATGGGAGAAACTGAAAGATAGTGAGTTTTCTAATAGAAGGGCATGTAGCCATAGGGTTTTGATCTGAAGGCACGTAGGATAGTGTCAATGTGGCCGAAAATGAAACTTTTTTTTTGTAAAACCTCTAATAGAGCGGCACCGGAAGCTTGGGAAACTACTTGTTGCCTGCCTTTCCAAGAAGCCGAAAATTGGGAAATTTCATTAATTTTTCAAAAATCAATTCAAACAAAAAGAATTCTGTCAATTTTTGGAAATCAAGTTCCAAAATACCTTCTAGAAAACAAAACTCAAAAAACCATGCCCCTTTGTTACTAGTTTTTTTCCTAACTTTCCACTTCCAGAGACCCCATTCGGACAAATGCCAGTCCTTTCCGTCGATGGATTCGAGATCCCACAATCCGCTGCCATCATCCGCTACCTCTCCAAAAAGTTCGGATTCGCTGGAAAGACTCCAGAAGAGCAAGCATGGGCGGATGCCATCGTGGACCAATTCAAGGATTTCTTCGGAGAATTCAGAAAGTATATCATTGCTCAACGCGGAAATAAGTCAGTGGAGGAGTTGGAGAAAGTGAAATCAGAGGTGGTTAAGCCAGCTCAAGACTCTTACTTCAAGATTTTGAATGGAATTTTGGAGAAGAGCAAGTCTGGATATTTAGTTGGAGAGGGCATCACTTTTGCTGATCTGGTGATTGCTGAGAATCTGGAGACACTCGGAAAATATGGATTCTTCAAAGAGTCAGAGCATCCAAAATTGGCAGCTTTGAAGCAGAAGGTGTACGGACACGCTGCTTTGAAGGGATATCTCGCTTCGAGACCTGATTCTCAGATTTAATTTTTCTTCTTCTGAATTTTATGAATTATCTCCAAATAAATCTTCTCTCTAAACATATTTCAGCTCTCCCCAAATAAATAAAAGTTTAAGAGACCAGTAGTGTAAACAACATGATGATCTCTGGTGATTATTCGGCCTACCTGGTTCTCTTTCTTTCTCTGGGTCTCTCGATAACAAATAATATTTTTTTCTTTTTTTGGGAGGAAAACGTGACTTCGGGAGGTGTTTTCCTCACTCCATTCACTCGTCATTTTTAAAGTGTTTTCTCGGTTGCTAGGTCTTTTCTTTTGGACTTTTTGAGGCTTTTCAGGAGTTTTTTGAGTAGGAATTTGTCAGAAAATGAGATTTTTCTATTGTTAACTCGTCTAAAAACTCGAGAAATTTTCGGTTTTTGGAAACTGCATCTTTTAAGAAATCAAATAATTTTTCCTAACCTTATTTCATTTTTGCTTATCGATCTAACTTTTATTTTCTTCTTCTATTTTCTTTTTTTCTTGCTTTTCATCCTCAAAACCTCTATTACAAGGACACCTCAAAATACACATAAAAAACCAAATACACAATCAGTACATGCATGCACTTTTAATACAGGTTTTCCCTCGGCGAACCTATATTTCAAAAAAAAAATTTTTTTTCAAAACTCATGCCACATTTTTTTCAGATGCCACAATACAAACTCACCTATTTTGACCTCCGCGGATGGGCCGAACCGGCTCGTCAACTCTTCCATCTCTCCCACACTCCTTATGATGATGTTAGGGTTCCAATGGCCGATTCGGAGAGATCATGGGAGAAGTTGAAGGAAAGTGAGTTTAGAAATTTAGAATTCTTGGGAAAAAGTGGGAATATGATGGTGGTGTGTTTGCAGACGGGGCGTTATATTTTACGACAGTTTAGCTTGCGAAAAATTGAAGAGTCTTTCTAGACTTCTTTTTGTTGGCAACTTTTGACTTTTTCTTATCGATCCGGCGTGCCGCACGGTGATAATTACATACTTGGCTTTGTCCAGTCTCCGAAAAAATAATTTTTTTTATTGTTTACCTCTTTAGAAACTGAATTGTTGTTAAGTATAATGCCTAGCCTGCAAACACTCCTACAGGGGAAGCTGTGGTGGTTGCAGACACAACAAGTTATTTTACGAGAGTTTTGGATTTGATGCGCTTCTTGGTAGAAGATACTTTCATTATAATCACCACGCGACGGATCGACAATAACTTGAATTGTCGAAAAATGTGATGACGAGTCTGCAAACATCATCACACCAGATTCCTTCCTTACCTGCTCCCCTAAACTATTCCATTTTAGCCACCCCATTTGGTCAACTCCCTGTCCTGAACGTCGACGGTAAATTCGACATTCCCCAGTCAGCTGCCATCTGTAGATACCTCGCCAGAAAGTTCGGTTATGCCGGGAAAAATGAGCAAGAGGAAGCATGGGCAGACGCCATTGTCGATCAATACAAAGATTTTTCCGTCGCTTTTAAAACTTTGATTTTTGCCGCGAGAGCTGGAAAACCACAGGATGAACTGCTGAAAATTCGTTACGAGATTTTCAATCCATCCCGTGATGCATACTTCGGAATTCTTGATGGAATTCTGAAGAAGAACAAGTCTGGATATTTGGTTGGAGATGGATTGACATGGGCTGATCTAGTGATTGCCGATAATTTGCATAGTTTGGAGAAGTTGAAAGCATTGGATGATGATAATGAGATCCATCAGAATTTGAAGAAATATAAGGAGAAGATTTATTCGACACCCAATTTGGAGGATCATATCGCCACTCGGATGGATACAGAGGTTTAATTTTTTGATTTTTTTTTTCACTTTTTTGAGGAATCTGTGATATAAATGCATGCACTTTTATTAAAATAAATACGTTTATAAAAATAGATTGTAAAAACACAAAATAAAAAGAGTCAAAAAGGTGCCCTTATAATAGAGGTTCTTGGTTTTTTTCGTTCGTTTCGTGCGTTTCTTTTTTTTTTCATTTTTCGCTGGTACCGCTTCACTTATATGCCTTTTTATTAGAGTTTTTAGACAGCAAATCTTGTGAAACCAAGACATCCGGACATACAGACATCTGGACATCCGGATAAACAGAATTACAATTGTTATCTGGAAATCCGGACACGCAGAAATAGGGACAGACATCTGGATATCCAGATACACAAAAGTACAGACAGACGCACAGATATCCGGACACACAGTAGTACAGGCAGACATCAGGAAAATGAAAAACACAGAAATACAGAGAGACCTATGGTCATCTGGACACATAGAAATACAAACAGACATCTGGATATCTGGATACACAGAAAATAGACAGACATCTGGACTGAACATACACAAATACAGACGAACCTCCAGGCTTATCGACAGACAAAACGGAGGAAAATATATCTGGATATCAGATAATCGGACAACTAGACATCCAGACACACAGAAAAACAGACAGACATCTGGACATGTGGACACACAGAAATACAGACAGACATCAAAACATGTGGAAATCTGGAAACATGGAAATACAGACAGACCTCTGGTCATCTGGACATACATAATTACAGACAGACATCATCAGGACATCGGGGCACACGGAAGTACAGACAGACACCTTGACATATAGACACACAAAAACACAGCCAGATATCAGGAGAAATGGAGCGAACGCAGGCAGACATCCAGACATCTAGACCTACAGACAGAAAAAATTGTATAACTGGACATCTAGATAAACAGACAGACAAAACGACTCAGACTATTAACATCCAGACATGCCTTCACAAATGTTTCTTTTTATTTTCAGCGCTATCTTTTCTGATTTTGTGTCACACGCCTTTAAGGTTCATCTCGTGATGTTTCTTCACTTCTGCCCTTCTATTAGAGGCGCCTCCTCTCCAATTCATATCTTGATCTCTTCCAATAATCTCTCCCGATAAACTTTGTGATTTGTATCATTTCGTGACAAGTCTATGATTCCAAGTGTACAAACATAAACCACGGTGTGCCGAAGTGAGACACCACACAACAAACTATTCTCTTGTTTTCTCCGATTCTCTTTTCTCTTTCTCTGTCTAAATCTCCTCTATTTTTTCTCTTCGAAACCTTTCTCCTTCGTTGAGTTTTCGGAGAATTTTCGAAGTTTTTTCGTAGATTTTCGAAATTCGGTTTCCTATATAAAAGCTTAACCTCTTCCTTCAATCCTTCATCTGAAAAATCATCATGCCACAATACAAATTGTACTATTTCAATCTACGTGGATGGGCTGAGCCGGCTCGTCAGTTGTTCAAATTGGCTCACGTTGAGTTTGAGGATGTGAGAATTGAGAATGGAACACCGGAATGGGAGGAGTTGAAGCCAAGTGAGTTTTCTTTTTTATTTTTTTTTGAGAACAGCATTAAAAACCTGGCTGCAGAGATGTGTGTAGTTTGACGTGATGGTGTCAGTTGTGGTGTTTGCAGACAAGAGAGCAAAGTTTACGACAATTCGGTGATTGAGCCTCGTTCAAAGTGAAAAAGTAGTTTTGCATACGGCTCTTGGTTGAAATCTGAATTGTCGTCAGATATAATGTCGGGTCCGCAAACACCGCAACTGACAACATCATGTCAGATTGCGGACGCTTAAAAAAAACTATCCGACAACCTCTAAAAAACCCTTTCTTCAGAAACCCCATTCGGCCAACTCCCATTCCTCACCGTTGACGGATTCGAGATTCCACAATCAGCTGCCATCCTCAGATATCTCGGAACAAAATTCGGATTTGCTGGAAAGACTCCAGAAGAAGAAGCATGGGTGGATGCCATCGTGGATCAATTCAAAGACTTTGTCAATCCACTCCGTCAAGTAATCATGGCGCAAAGAGGTGAAAATGCAGAGGAAGTGGAGAGAGTGAAGAGTGAAGTTTTCAATCCAGCAAGGGATACATTCTTCAAAATTCTCAATGGAATTCTGGAGAAGAGCAAGTCAGGATTTCTGGTTGGAGACGGAGTGACATGGGCGGATCTGGTGATTGCTGATATCATCACTACAATGGAGAAGTTGACTGTTTTTGATGTGTCAGCTGAGGAGAATAAAAATTTAGTGGCGTTCAGAGAGAAGGTGAATTCGATCCCGGAGATTAAGGAGCACAACGAGCAGAGACCGGATTCTGTTGTCTGATTTTGAATTTGAAAATGTTCTGTGAATAAAAATTAGAGCTTATTATTCAACTTATGAATTTGAGTCTAGCGGGTGAACATCCTCACAGATGCCTCAAAAAATAAACAGACGTATTTCATAAAAATCATGGTCATAGACTCCAAAAAAAAAGACGTTAAAAAGTCTCAATCCCAAACACAAAACCAGAAATTAGATTCGTTAATCTGTACTGAGGCGAGTTTTCCATCGGATATTCGTTCGATATCCAAAAAATTGAGGCATTTGAAAGGGTGATTCTCATTCACTGGATAGTCGATTATGCTGAAAAAACAAGTTTGAATAGTGTCTGCAGGCTCAGCACTGTATCTTACGACAATTCAGTTTTTGAGCAAGCTTGCGTACTCGGCATCAAATTATACCAAAATTTTGAAAACTCACCACGGATCATAATCGTAATTTTCTGGTCTTCTTAGCGGATCATACGCAGAAATATGAAATTCCCTCAATACTTCGTCGTGCTCAAAAAGGATATTCTCATAACGAATGCTCACAGTCTTCAAATTCAGATATCTATCAGTATACATCCATCTTCTTAGAAAACCAACGAGATCATTCTTTGCGATTTTTCCGGAAAGAATTAAATTCATCCCATTGAAATATTTCAAAACGAGTGGTGCATAATTGTCAGCTAATTTCCAGTGAATATTTTTAATGCTGAAGAGTTTCGAGCTCTCTTCCAATCGTCCCATTAAAGACGTTGTCAGAATTGAGATACTATTCTGATGCGGGAAGTTTGACAAAAACCTTTGAAGAGCACATCCGGAGATTCTGGATCCATTGAGCACCGTGTCAGTGACACCAGTGATTTTTGGAAGGCATCCGAGGTATTGGTCCATTTCGATTTGAAATTCAATTTTTGGAATAACTCCGAAAGTGTTAAGAAGTGAATTGTGAATGGCTGCAGGGACGATTTCTTCCTGTGACTTCAGGAACTGAAATATGAAGGAGGTTGTTCCGTTTGTCACAGGTTCTACTCTGAAATAATTCAAAGATGTTAAAAATGTTTTCTGACCTGAAGGCGACAGCCGGGTCTGCAAACACCGCAACTACAATCCTCCCGTCAAATTGCACACTCTTAAGAATTATAAAAAGGTTACCTGAGCTCAACATCAATTCCATCTCCTAGACGATGCCAACTTGTCTTCCTGTCTACAAATCTCTTCACACTATTCAGCTTCACATTCATCTCTTGATTCCTTCTTTTGAATTCAATTTGAACATCTAGTTCTCCTTCACGCACAGAATACCTGATCCTATCTGGAGTCCATCTAACGCATCGAATGATTCTTCGAATTCTTGTGGAGCACAGAGATAAACAGAACACTTCTTCAGTGCTCATCGAATTTATGATTGTAAAATTGATGATATATGTGAAGGATAGAAGTTTGATGGTCATTTTTGATAAGATATATGGAAATTTGGTTACCTATTATGACGAAAGTGACAAACAATAGATCAATACGTGGAACAAAGGTGAGGGGTCAGGATGTTGTGTGTGCCTCGTTTGTGGTGTTTGCAGTGTTCGCAGATTTCGCATTATACTTGACGACAATTGGATTTGAACAACAGTACTTTATTAGTTTGAATGAATTCATAATAATTTTATTGAATTATCAAATAGTCAAAAAAAATTTTGTAAGATTCAAATAATAATCGAAATTTCTGATAGACAAAAAAGTCCAACTGGACCCTGGGATAACTTTTTAAACTCATGGCTCAAAATCATCTCAAAAGAGGGATTTCGGTGAGTTATACACGTTTGAAAACTCACAATCACATTCATAAAAAAAAACAGCAAGCACCTGGGCTTGGATTTTTGGACCCAGACAGTCTACATAATCCTGTACAGTCCAGCTTGATGACACGTTAGTTCTAAGTTTTCAGACGCGTAAAACTCACCGATATTTACATTTTGATCTGTTTCTGAGCCCACACTTTTGATTTTGAAGAAAGATGAACATGTATGAAACGAGTTCAGATTTTCAAAGCCAATAACCTTTTACGAATTCCCGCCAACTCTGCCTGAATTGCTCCGTTCCTTCCCGTCTTCGATCTGACCTTTTCATTTTTGCTTAACTCTTCCTCCAATTCGTTTTGTTTTTCCTTCAACTCAAGGATTTCCAGTTTCACTTTATATTCATCAGTTGCCTCCATTGTCTCCAAAGTGATCCCAAAGAGATCACTCATAACCGTCAACTTCCCCAGGATACGCCTCCGATTTTTGATGTTTCGAGCTCTCCTGAAATTGAAAAGTGTGAAAAAATGAAAAATGAACAGTTTCACTTACATTACATGGACTTGATTTCCTCTACTGACTGAAACTACAGTAATCAAATCTTTGAGAACATCCTCTTCTATAATTTGCTCCTTGACGTTCATTGTGACATCTTCTATCATGTCTTCTTCACAGTTTATCCAATATTTGATGAATTCGTTGAGATCTTTTGAATCAAAAATGAAACCCGATAAGCTGATGCTTCCAGCATTTTGTAATGAAGTTAGGGTTTCCATTGTAACCCATGAACCATCCGAATAATCAACTTTTCGGAATTTGAATGCCTGAAATTTTGAGTTGTCAGAAATGAAAATGAAAATACAAAACTTACATTGTCATGACTAAAGTTTTGTGGGAAGGAATATCTTAGAGCTAAACTGGCATCAAATTTCACAGTATCCATCAAATACTCGAGAACTCCTCCGTCAATAGCCACAACTGTGAAGTGTCTTTCGTCGTCAACATGTTGAATTCCAGAAAACGAAAGTTCAGTATACGATCCTGACAACATTTTCGATAAGAAATCCTTCATTTCCTCTGGATTCTTGTTAGGATGAGAACGTGTGAAATACGTGAATTTCTTCGTTTTGAACAACTTGCTCAATCCGTTTGCAAGAGTTACACACTCGTCTTTTTGATCGGGGACTAAGCTCATGGTGTCTGGCGCGATCTGATTAAATGTTCTGAAGCGATTGGATTTCATGTCTTCTTCGTTACTGTAGAATCTTTGAATTAGAGTATCACGGCCCCTTTCGTTTTCGATCTGTCTGATTGTACTGCATTTAGAACCAAATGACACTCTGAAGCCATCCGTTTTGAGCTGCATATATTTAAGTAGAGTTTCACTTTTTTTCGATAACAGTGACAGTTTGTATCTGAAATTATGTTTGTTGTGATTAAATTTTAGAAATTTTGAATAATCACTTACATATCCATAAAAACCATCTGTTTAACGGCGTCTGTTAGTGGGAGAAACGGTAGTTTCAGTAATGGAAAAGTGGGTGTTGTCTGAAAAGTAGATCAATCATTTTGAATAAAAATGATTTATTGTTACCTGATCGTGTGGTTTGCTCATTTTAATTGATTCAATTATATAATTTGGCCTAATTATTCTGAAAAAAAGCACTCTGCCTTCGTAATGTTCGTTATTTCAAAGAAACAAAAAACGTTCGTAGAAGTGCAGAAAGAAAACCTGATGAGAAGGGACCTAAACCCTTTTGACTTTAGGAGAGAGATAGAGAGAGGGAGGGATAGCAATGGGAAAGGTCATGCAAACATCTCTCTTTTTATATCGATATTTAGGACATTACACAGGCCTGCCAATAAAAACCCTCAGACGCGTTGTCTTGTGCCAATTCTTTCTGACCGATCATGCCAAACAATGAACTCAAAGTGTTTCTCGACTTGTAAAACAGTAGCTGTTAAAATACCATAATATATCAAATTCCTCTGTTTTATTGAAAAAAAAAACGCAAGAATTTGAAAATAAGACCTTCTTATATAATGAATCCCTTTTTCAAATGTTTTTATATCTATTTTCCATTCACAGTGCTTCTGAATTGTGAGAATTCTAAAAGTTTAGAATGCGACGCATCTCTGTCTAATAACACCTACTTCACATCATCCCCTTTCTTTCAACGGGAAGCTTCCTTGAACTTCAAAGCTATAAACCCCTCTCGATATTCACCATCATTATAACAGATAAACAACCACCGAAAGTCTTCATTATCCATCCAGAAAGTAAGCGAGTTGGACATTCTGCGATCCAAAAGACACAGATCTTCCAGAAACTCTGGAACAAATCAAATACCTTCATCTAACAAAGACTCTTTCTACCAACTCTGATTTGTAGTATTATAAGATTTCATCGCTTTGACACTCCGCAACGAGGAAACTGGAAAATTGATTATTCAGTACTTGCGGTGCTGAGTGTTGTAGTGATGAGTTCCTACGGTACTGCATAGCCATGCACAACAGGTGAGCTGCCAAAAGAAAGAGTCCCTGTTTCTTCTTATTTCCCTGGAAAATTGAACCAATCCAGGGCAACCCAGTTCGATGAGACGATGAAAAAATCACGGTTTTGAATTTTTTTTTTGTTTTTTTTTTTATTTCCGAGTTTTGTGTCCACCTGTTTCCCAACAATACCTTATCATATCATCGATAAATTTCTTTGCGAGAAACTGTTGTTTGATGCTATTTCTCTTCAGAAAAATGAATTGTTTGTCTTCCCGATAACTGCTGTCTAACGAAACAAAGTGAAAAAAGTGTTTACTTTCCGTTGAAAAATACAAAAAGCCAGAAATACAAAAAAAAAAAAGAAAATTAGAATCCCTTGTCCTCATGAGCATCCAAGTGCTTGCGGATCTCTGGAATTCCATCAACCTTATCGTACCACGCCTTGATTTCCGGGAATCCATTCAGGTATTCTGGCCACCATCCAATCAAAGTTCTCATGTTATCCACAATCATCAGATCTGCATAAGTCAAACCACCTGAGAAAAGGAATCCACTGTTGCTCTTTTTCAAGAATTTCCCAATAATTGCCAAGAACTTATCTCTAGCTGGGACCAAAGTCTTTGTCTTCTCCTCCTCAGTATTCGTTGGAATGGCTCCCAGTTTTCCATAGTAATATGGCTTGATTTCCGCGTAGAAATCCTTGAATTGATCGATGAGAGCGTCGGCGAGAGCTGCTTCCTCTGGAGTCTTTCCGGCGTATCCGAATTTGTTGGCGAGGTAACGAGCAATTGCCATGGATTGTGGGATTTGGAGGCCACATTTTAATTCGAGAACTGGCATTTGACCAAAGGGCATTTTGGCTTTTTGAGCTGGCCAGTCCTCGTGCTCGATGCGAATGTCCTCAAATTTGGTGCCAGAGAGAGCGAAGAGCTGGAAAATATTTGGGAGTGAACAGCATTAGATGCTCAGGAATTCGACGGTTCAGGACTTTGGTGTAACCTTAAAGGCACAGGACGGGTCTCGCCACGGAAAAGGGGCTTTTTGTGCAATTTGAAAAATACAGTAATATCTTTAGTCGTGGTGAGACCTTTCTGAAAAACTACCTGCGCCTTTGAAATGAATGGGAAAAGCGCTTTGCGACAGGATAATTTAGAAACCAACAAACATGCCCTTCTATTAGATCCTACCTGTCTGGAGACATCTCCCAATCCACGTCCATTGAAATAATAGAACTTGTACTCGGCCATTTCTTCGTTTTCTTCGTTTCCGAATGACTCCTCAAAGTGATACCAATCTCTCTTTTTATACCAGACAACCACGTGTCTCCGTCTCTCTGTTTTCCATACTATTTCACCGTGTTAACAAAATAAAGAGAAGAAAAGATGAAAAGAAACGTGGTTTATGAGATGGGAAACACAAAGATAAGAGAGAAAAGGTAGGGGCAGTTCTCTTTTTGCGAATTAAAAATGTAATCAGATATGGTTCATGATCTCAACGAAATGATGACAAATCGAAGGTTATGTCGGAAGATCAGAATTTTGATTTTGTTTCGGAATTTAGTTTTGAGAGGCGTGGCTTGCTCGAAAGTCTTTTGGGGCACAAATTAGTTAAAAATGCGCAATTGCCATATTTCAAACTAGGACAAACATGATTGGGGGCACACCTACGTGCAATTAAATTATATGTTCTTGGATATGGATTCAGGCTAAATTACATTCTCACTCTTGTTCCAGCGAACAGACCGGATTCTTTAATTTTTTTTTCTTCTGGAATATCAGATTAAGGACAACTAGAAAAACAAATGTTATAATACATTTTTCAAGTTTTTGATAGTTTCAAAAAACATTCGAGATATACTGCTCTGGAAAAATTTACGGTTATTTTTTGCTGTCGAGCCGCTTGTCCAGAAAGTTCTAGATGCTTCACCTGAATACGATCTGATTTTTTTAAACCCGAGAACCTTAATGAGTGCTCCATTTTAGAAGGACATTTGATTTTCTGATACCTGACAATTATGAAACCACTTCTCTGGGATTAAGAACCTTCCAACTCATCTACACCTTTGAAAGAACGCCGGTCTTTGGTGTCGTTCCAATAGAGGTCCTCGTGTCAAGGTTACTCCATTCTTACCACAATTTGAAGATGGAGATGCTTGGATAGTTGATATGACCTTCAGATTACGGACCTTCCTCTCAAGGATATTGGAATAAGGACCTTTTTCTGCCCTCCATTTGGTCCTTTTTTCTTACTTATCTTGCATCTTTCTTATTTCCAAAGAACTTTTGGGCATCTTGTTTGAAAAATTGAACACTTTTCAGCGTCTAGACTGTTGGAACTTACAAATATTTGTTCATCAAACAAAGACTAAAATTGGTATAATTCGAAATGAACGAACTACAGGTAACAAACTAAACTTTTGATTGAACACCCTCTGAATAAATAATCACTTTATTAGACCACCCCGAAGTTTCCGTTGTTGGAACTACCGTACCTTTCTTTGAAAGACACAGTTAAACAGATGGATGAGATGGATATGTGAGTGATTCTTGAAACTATGTTAGCTTTTACACATATTTTTGCAGATTAAAGTTTTCAAAGTCATCCCAAATTCCCGAGAATCTCGTGAAGTTCATGAATTTTAAAATTGAAGGAATAATGGTTTACACAAATTTCTACTGGAGCAGAATTAACTTTTTAACAAATGAAAGTGATTATAGAACACCTCAACAATATTTCTACAGCAAAGAAGAAGATATCCACGCAGATTATCCAGAAGAGCCTCCGAAAGAGAACCACATAGTTCCAGATTACTTGGAGGGATGCTTGAAAATGTCTGAAGAATTGAAGAAGTTATTCAGAATGAAGACATGTTCGTTTACACTTTTAATGCTCCAAAAGGAACCAGAAGAAATGATAGAGATTCTATCAAGAATGCTTGCAAATAAATGTACTTCAATTTGTATCACTGCAGCGTTATTTGTGGAAGGCCAAAATTCGATTGAGCAGGTTATCGATGGAAAAGTACTCGACTATTTAATGGAAAGTATGGGATTTGATGGTCAATTGATTTTCAATGGTTTGTTCCCGGAGAATTACTATCATGAGAATGTGCGTTGTACTTTAATATTTCTTGATTCAAGAGACTTACAAAGAGCCAGCAGCAAAAACTGATTTCAGTTTAGATGTTAGTTTCTGGGCAACTTTTGAATGATAGTTATATCAAATCCTCGAAAAATTCCATGGTCAGTTCTTAATGAGCTAATTTTCAAATTTCAGCTCTTCAAGTTCCGCGATTTCATTCACAACAACGCCTCCTGGGTTACAATGGAAATGCTGAAATCGTTGCGTAACGCTGGAAATTTTACCTTTTTCTCCTTGAATTTCACTTCTGAAGACATCAACAACTTCATTCACTTTTGGATGAATTGCGAGGAAGATATGATGGAAAGTATTAAAATAGACATTAAACAGGATAATAATTTCATAGAAGCCGATGTTCTCGATCAATTGGTTACACTAGATTATTTCGATTCGAAACAAAATAGGTCTTATCGGTTGATGTGAGTTTGAAAGTGTTATTATCACAAGCAAACCTGAAGACTTCGTTAGCTCCGTACGCACTGAAATTTTGGACCAGTAGCTCATATCATCCAAGATTCCCCAAAAATTCTTAGAATTCGGTGGCATCTTCCACCCGACTAGGACTCCTCAAAGTGTAAATCAGTTGGCTTCGGTTTCGAAGAGCCGACTACTAGGTCTTTTGTTACTGAGAGACGTCTCTAACTGATTACGATAAATAATTTTTTTCCAGAAAAGCTCGGAAAACCAAAAACCGAACGCACATTTTGGCAATTTTTTTCACGAGATTCTCAGGAATTCGGGATGACTTTGAAAACTTTAATCTGCAAAAATATGTGTAAAAGCTAACATAGTTTCAAGAATCACTCACATATCCATCTCATCCATCTGTTTAACTGTGTCTTTCAAAGAAAGGTACGGTAGTTCCAGCAACGGAAACTTCGGGGTGGTCTAATAAAGTGATTATTTATTCAGAGGGTGTTCAATCAAAAGTTTAGTTTGTTACCTGTAGTTCGTTCATTTCGAATTATACCAATTTTAGTCTTTGTTTGATGAACAAATGTTTGTGGGCTCCAATAGTCTAGACGCTGAAAAAGTGTTCCGTTTTTTAAACAATCTTTTCGAAAGTTCCTTAGAAATAATAGAAGAAAGATCCAAGATAAGAAAGAAGAAAGGGCCAAATGAAGTGTAGAAGAGGGTCCTTACTCCAACATCCTTGAGAGGAAGGGCCGTAATCTGAAGGTCAAATCAACAATCCAAGCATCTCATCTTCAAATTGTGGTATGAATGGAGTAACCTTGACACGAGAATATCTATTGAACAACAATTGAGACTGGCTTCCTTTCAAAGATGTGGATGAGTCGGAAGGTTTATAATCCCAGGAAGATGGTTCCATAAAAGCTAATGTGTCACGACTGGATGACGTTTGACGAAAGCAAATGTCTAACTCTAAATGTTTTTGCTCCAAGATGGAAGTCAAATGAGTTTGTGAGTAGGGTTCCGCAAAAAGCAGAATCATGAAGCAAAGCTCACGTGAAGCCTCAATGAAGCAGCTTCATTTGAATCTTTTCTGAATCAGCGTCGTGCTTCACTCTGCTTCATTTTCAATTCCGATGACCCCGCGTCATTTTTGAAAAAGCTCAAAATGTCAAAAAAGCTCATAATGCTTCATTTTAGTTTCAAAAATTTACACTATAAAATTACTTTTCGAACAAAAATAGGGCAGAAAAAAACTTTTGAAGCAAAATGAACTTTTCTTCAAAAAATCGGAAATTAACAACGTGAGCTTTTTGAAGCACTACCAAAAGATTCACTTTTTGAAAATGAAGCACAATGAAGCATTTGAAAGCTTCAAAAGCTCATAATGCTTCATTTCGTGAATTTTCATGCGGAACCCTATTTGTGAGTGAAGTTTGCCGTGATTCAATAACTTTTCAAAAAATTTTAGCCAAAAGGCCTACCAGTGTTGATCTATATCCATGGAGGTGGATTTGAGATTGGTTATTCTTCTTATTTCAACGACTACTCACTGTCTGGAACTATTCCACTGCGAGATATTGTTGTAGTGACTGTCAATTATCGTTTAGGACCCCTTGGTTTTTTAACCACAGGTTATGAATTGGCGAAAGGGAACTATGGACTTTGGGATCAAACACTTGCTTTGAAATGGGTCCAGGAGCATATTGCATCATTCGGAGGAGACCCTAATAATGTGACAATATCGGGAGAAAGTGCAGGAGGAATAAGTGTCGATATGCTTGCGTTGAGTCCACATTCAAATAGTGAGTAGTAACTTTGGCTCTTATCCAAAACCCGGGTGTTTTTTTCGGGACCCATGGAAATACGCGGGACCCATGAGATATGCGGGACCCGAAAAAACTTGTTTTCCGGAATTGAAAAAATTTTTTCCGAGACTCATCCGAATCGACTTTTGCTTCAAATGATTCCGTCTGGGCTGTGTGTTTACTACGCCTTGTTCAATCGTGGTGTTTCACGCTTTCAAAGGTTTAATTAGTTGGCCCACCAACAAAACAGCCTTAGGAAACATTACAAAAAAGCTTTTCAGAGCAAAAAATCGTGTAGGTTGAATCCCGGAAAATATTTTTCTAGTCCCATACAAGGTTTATTGGGTCCCGCATGTTTCATGAGTCCCGGGTATTTCGACAAGACCCTTATCCAATATAAGAGTCCCGTATATTTCCATGGGTCCCGAGAAAGAAATAAAGACCCGGGTTTCGGATAAGAGCCGTAACTTTCTATTTGAAAACTTTTTTAATTTACGAGTTTATTTTAGAATTATTTCACCGTTTCTATGCTATGTCAGGTACATCAAACTGTACTTTTGCTTTTCGCACAAATAGAGATGAATCTCATGTCTTTGAAGTTTTTGCAAAACATCATGGATATACGGGCACTGGTAAGGAATCTTCTTTACTCGAAATACTGGAAAAGACGTTTCAGACTCTCATAGTTTGTTGGATTGGTATCAGGCTCAAGATGCTGAAGTTTTCAAAAAAACAGGGGAAGTGGAGAGAGATTTTTCTGGATTCTTATTCTTTGTTCCTAACTTCGATGGTGATTTCTTCCCAAAGCCAATTGAACAATTGAGGAAAGAAGCACCAAAACTGGATGCGTTAATTACAGTCGCAGAATATGAAGGATTGGGAATGAGTCAGTTTTCGAAAATTAATATTCACATGAATTATATTTTCAGTGATGAATCCGTTATGTAAATATCCTGATTCCTTGAAGAACTTGAAATCTTTTATATCTGATGCATTTGGTCCAAACGTGACAAACAATTGCGAGGAAGTTCAGAGGAAGTTACTCGAAGCTTATACACGTGATGTGAATAGTCAGTAAGAGGTTGCTAAGAAACTTGTCGAGGTATTTTTTCTTGAATTGTCAGAATAGTCATGTGTTTCAGTTCCTCGGAGATTACATGTTCAACAGTTGTGCTCTGAACACTGCGAAATCTTGTAAAAACAATGGAGCTCAAGTTTATCTAGCTTCATTCGATTATTTCAACGCTGAGACGGATGAAAATCCTGCTTTGGGGGTACAACTTCCTTTCAAAGCAGCAACTCACGGATCTGATCATGCCTATGTATTTGGAGATGCTGTTGTTGGTTTGTTTCATCCAAATGATGAAGAACTGAAAGTTATGGAAATGATGGGAAGTTTTGTCGCTAATTTCGTCAAATATGGGCAAGTATTTGTAAGGGTTTTTTTTAATTAACGAATTTTGTTTCAGAAATCCAAACGGGAAAAATTCAGACGGGAAGTGGAAACCTTATTGTTTGCACCGACCTGATAGATATTTCAAAATTGATTACCCAATAAGCGAAATGAGAGAAAGCTTTCAAAACGGAAGACTCGAAGTATTTGAGGAAGTTAAGAGATATGATATCCGCCACCAAAATATTGTGATTGGAAAATCAATCTGAATCTTTTTTTGTTAGTTCGGGGCTTTCTTTTTTCTAGAGAATTCAAATAAAACATGATCTGAACTTTTTTATACTGCTTTTCAAAGAACAAAAACTTCTCCATACTTGTGAAATCTGGGCTGGGTCCGCCAAAGCCCGCAGACCCGGCCGTAGGTGAATTTTCAGGGCCCGACCCGGCCCGCATGGCCAGCACTGGATAGAATTTTTGAAAAATTTTAATTTTTGGTTGATTCGTGAATCATACTACTCAAACTACCCCCAACATGCAAAATATGTGAAATTTACAGAAAATAGGCAAAAATCAGCTAATTTTCCGACTGGCGGGCTTTTCGGGCCGGGCCATGGAAAATTTCTGAAAAAAGCCCGGTCCGGCCCGGCCCATCACAAGTATGAACTTCTCGAACCTATCTCCTTTGATTGCATTTTTCATCACTGTCACAAACTTGCTCATAAATTTGTTTTTCCATTTTAATTCAACTCTACTGTCCTGTCTGGAAATTCCTCAATGACTTTCAAATTTAGACTGTAATATAGCACCGCAGGTCCTCAACAAGAGTCTAGTCTTACTGCGAAAACTGAAATTTCCATTAACTCGTGGCAGAATTGACGTTGGGATAATCCACACGAAAAGTTCTTCGACTTCTGTTGGACACATTCTCCAAATTTCGGCTTTAGTCTCCAAAAAATTGATCACGCTGAAATAAAAATTATTTTTTTGACATTCCACGTTTTCCTCGTTGGCTTGCCCTTATTTCCATCCTAGGAGATCGTGTTTTGTTCAGTTATTTCCATTTCTCTCAATTTCCAATGAGCAACAATCCTGACAAAGAATCCAAAAAGAATTCTGATGTGAAGCCGGAAAAGGAGAAGAAGGGTGTCTATAAGTTGAAACTGATTAGCATCGATGATAAGTACATCACAGTTGAATATGAAGGGAAAGAATACCGTCGGAACCTTGATTCGGATGTTCTTAGAACTCGCGAGTATCGACAATGGTCAGTTTATATCCACATTATTCAAGATCAAGTAAAGTTTCTTGTAGGCTGGTGGATTTAGGATATTGGATTCCTTCAATGGATTTGACAGAGGCTGTATTCACATTTTCAGATGAATACACTGTGGAAGAAGATGATGAAGTGGGAGGTAATTGCGGATTTCTTAGTCGTTTCAATGTATCTGTCATGTTCCAGGTGTTACCGGTGAACAAACTGAGAGTCTTGAAGAAAGAATGAAAAAGTTGAAAGCTCAACAACAAGGGAACTTCAAAAAGTACTATGAAAGAAAAGCGTCTCAGGAGAAGGAGAAGAAGTCAAAGAATTCAAAATCGAAAGACAAAAAGAGTGAGGTGGAAGTGAAGAAAGATGATGAAGTGAAGAAGGGAATGGATCCACCGAAAACCCAAGATCCGGAGAAACCAGAAAAAGCATCAACTGGAGAAGTTGGAGGAGAGAAAGTCAAGGAACAAAATCCGCCGGAATCAGAAAACCCACCACTCAAAGAACCAGTCCGTAGTCATTACTGTTATACAGAAATGCATTTGGTCAGTGGAAAAGAGATCAAAAAGAAGAATTGAACTGTGTGATTTGGCTGAACAATAAACTTTTTTTGTGATTTCTAACTTTTGTTTCCTCTACAGTCTAATTATGCGTGACCCAAACTAGTCCAGAACAATACATTCATAAAAGAGTTCACTTATTTTTTCATTTTCTTGATTTGAAATGAGCAGTGATCCTGACAAAGAAAAAGAGAAGAATCCGGATGAGAAGCCAAAAAAAAAGAAGAAGCAAAAATGGTTTAGAGTGATTAGCGTCGATGACAGTCACATAACTTATTACTTTGGAAACGATGTATACCGTGAGAATATTGATGGTGAATTATTCAAAACTCGTGTATATAGAAAACGGTTATTTTGAATTCAATAGTCAAGACCAACATAAGTTTCTTCAAGATTAGTTAATCAAGGATATTGGATTCCGTCAATGGATATGAATGAATCTTGGGATATTGACATTTCAGATGATGATGATGAACAAATCAGAGGTAATGTAGACGAACTTGTACTCATTCTAACCAATATGGCAGGTGGGACCGGAAAGTGTCATAAAGAAGGTCTCGCAGAAAAAATGGAAAAGCTGAAAGCTCAACAACAAGGGAACTTTAAGAAATACTATGAACGGAAAGAGGCCATAGAGAAGACGAGGAAGTCAAAGAATTCAAAATCAAAAGCCAAAAGAAGTGAGATGGAAGTGAAGAAGAAATCGGGTCAACAAAAAGTAGAAACCGTAAAAACGGAGAAACCGCAAGCTCAGGAAACTGGAGGGGATCAGAAGGAATCGAAAAATTCAAAGTCCAAAATCAAAGAAAGTAAGGTTGAAGTGAAGGAAGTTAGGAAAGTGACGAAGAAATCAGATCCGCCGAAAACAGAAGACCAGAAAGTTCAGAATCCAAAGAAACCAAAAGATCCGCCATTCAAAGAAACAGATCGAAGTCATTACTGTTATACAGAAATGCATTTGGTCTGTGGAAAAGAGTTCAAAAAGAAGAACTGAACTGTTTGATTTTGTAGAACAATAAAATGCTTATAGTAGTTTCAAATAGTACAGGTATCATTAAATTCGTAGACCATGAAAACTCATTCAAACCTGATACTGATTGTTTTCGGCGTGAAACAACTTAGATCAGGACGGGACGATAAACATAAAAAAAAGTACTCTCATTTCTTATTTTCTATCATTGAAATGAGCAGTGTTCCTGAAAAAGAAAAAGAAAAGGATCCGGATGAGAAGCCGAAAAAGGAGAAGAAAAGAAAATTGTGGCTTTATCGAAGGAAAGTGATAAGTGTCGATGACACGTACCTCACGTTCGAAGATGAAGGTCAAATTGATCAATGGTATATTAATTATAGAGTTCTTCGATCCCCAGATTATAGGAAATGGTCAGTTTCTGTTCAGGTTAAAAATCAATTACAGTTTCCTCTAGGCTGGTGGATTCGGGATATTGGATTCCGTCAATGGATTTGAAAGAGCTTTTCTTTACTATCGATCCAGAAGAATACACTGTGGAAGAAGATGAGGAAGCGGGAGGTAATGAAGACACGCTGACTTTGTAGTCATTCTAGTGAATACATCATGTTTCAGGTGTTGCCAGTGAACAAGCTGAGAGTCTTGAGGAAAGAATGAAGAAGCTGAAAGCTCAACAACAAGGGAACTTCAAGAAATACTATGAACGAAAAGAGGCCATAGAGAAGATTAGGAAGTCAAAGAATTCAAAATCAAAAGTCAAAAAAATAAGGTGGAAGTGAAGAAAGTTGATGAAGGGAAGAAGGGAATGGATCCGCAGAAAATAGAAACACCGAAAAAGGAGAAGCCGAAACCTCAGGAAGGTGGAGTAGAGAAGATCAAAAAAGTGGATCCACCGAAGACTCGAACTCCGGAGAAAGCAGGAAAAACACCAACAGGAGAAGCTAAAGAAGAGAAAGTCAAAACACAAGATCCACCGAAAATCGAAGATCCGAAACCTCAAACTTCAAAGAAAACAGAAGATCTACCACTCAAAGAAACAATTCGAAGTCATTACTGTTATACAGAAATGCATTTGACCAGTGGAAAAGAGATCAAAAAGAAGAAGTGAACTGTGGTATTTGGCTGAACAATAAACTTTTATTGTGATTCCTAATTTTAGTTTCCTCTACAGTCTAATTATGCGTGACCCAAACTAGTCAAGAACAATACATTCATAAAGGAGTTCACTTATTTTTCATTTTCTATAATTGAAATGAGCAGTGTTCCTGACAAAGAAAAAGAGAAGAATCCGGATGAGAAGCCGAAAAAGGAGAAGAAGCGGAAATCGAAGGTGATAAGTGTCGATGACAAGTTCGTCACGTTTGAAGATCAATATGGAATTCATCGATGGCCTATTGATGATAAAGTTCTTAGATCTTCATATTATAGGAAATGGTCAGTTTCGGTTAAGGTTGGAGATCAAATACAGTTTCTTGTAGGCTGGTGGATTGCGGATATTGGATTCCGTCGATGGATTTGAAGGAGTATTGGTACACGATTGATCCAGAGGAAGACTCCTTTGAAGATGAGGAAGTGGGAGGTACAGGAGACAATGCTTATTTTGTAGTCATTTTAATGAATTTATCTTGTTCCAGGCGTTGCCAATAAACAAACTGAGAGTCTTGAAGTGAGAATGAAAAAGCTGAAAGCTCAACAACAAGGGAACTTCAAAAAATACTATGAACGGAAAGCGGCTCGAGGGAAGATGAAGAAGTCAAGAAATTCAAAATCGAAAGTCAAAAAGAGTGAGGTAGAAGTGAAAAAAGTTGATGAAATGAAGAAGGGAATGGATCCGCAGAAAGTAGAAACACCGAAAAAGGAGAAGTCGAAACCTCAGGAAGGTGGAGTAGAGAAGATCAAAATAGTGGATCCACCGAAGACTCGAACTCCGGAGAAAGCAGGAAAAACGCCAACTGGAGAAGCTAAAGAAGAAAAAGTCAGAACACAAAATCCGACAAAAACAGAAGACCCAAAAGCTCAAACTTCAAAGAAACCAGAAGATCCACCACTGAAAGAAACAGTTCGGAGTCATTACTGTTATACAGAAATGCATTTGGGCAGTGTAAAAGAAATCAAAAAGAAGTGAACGGTTTGCTTTGGTTGTATAATAAAATCCTAGTGACTTCGAATTAGTGCAAGAACCATGAGCGATGTCGCTAAATTTATTTATTCTAACAAATAGATCTGCAAAAGTTAAAACTTCACAACGCTGATCGAATCTTTCGCGCATGCAAACTAAGTTGCTGCTCGTTTGTCCAATTTATTCGCTGATACTGTTATTGATTTTAGTTAACCCGTAGTGTTAACTCACTGCACAAACTGCACAAATCATCCTTGTTCCACGAAAACTGATAAACTGAAATGATTATCGATTATTAAAAAAGAATGAACCGCCACAATGAATTGAAGCCTTCTGAAGACTGCGGCTATTTATTCCAACGAAATAATATTGATGAAACCGAGTAAAAATTATTTACAGAGAAATAGAGATCACTTCTCTTCTGAGAGAAGGATGAAGAAGAATATTAATATCGATTGTTCATTGTTTATATCCTTTTGATTGTATTCATTAAACAGAAGTTCCCTCTTCCTTCGGCACCAAAAGTCCAGCTTCGGCGGTCGTCTTCTTCTGTGGATTCGACTTTTTCAACGGACGAGTATTCTTTTTGTTGGCAGCGGCAATTCCGGCCAGAACCAATGGTGATCCGTTGACAGAGAATGCAAATTCCTCACCGGAATGAACTGTTCGGAATGGTTTGAACGGATTGAGTGTTGGAACAGGTATCGCCGTACCAGCTGGAGTGATTATCTCGTTGCGTTGAGCGTCGAGGGCAGTGTTTCTTCCGCTGAAAATGAGTAAATGTCGTATTGTTGTGTCTGCGTCTCTCTGTTCCTGGTATCTTTCTTGCTTTGCAAGTTGAGCAAAATCAGAATGAAACAGGGTGATTTTGAATAATTTTTAATCAAAATCGATAAATTCGAATGCTTTTTGCTTTTATTAGCGATGTCATTCTTCTTCAATACTGCATCAGTAGCCTCATTTTCCGACAAAATCGCTGAGAATCTTTGTGAAACTTACGAGTTCTGTACGGAATGCGCGATGGGAATACTGGTCTCATGAGCCGCATCGTCGATATCCATCTCTACGTCCTGTTGTTCATTTTCCTTCCCGGCTTCTGGTTCCTCCACCTTCTCTTCTTCTTCTCCTTCTGATCCCTCCTCCTCTTCCTCATTTTCTTCTGGCGTTTGACTCAGCGCACCGAAAAAGTCGAATGGAACATCGCCCATGTTGAGCAACTCCATGATCGGCATCTTGTGATATTTCTCGGGAATCTTCTCCAACACTCGTTTCGACTCTTCCGTCGCCGTCTTTCTCGCCGCGTCCAGAATGTTCTCTTTCAGCTTCACGATGAGTTGTTTGACTGGAAAAGCAATTTTGAATGAAACATTTATTGAGAATTCAAATAGAAACATACTTGGATCTGCAAGCTCTTCAGCAACTTTCGTCACTTCCGGGTCCTTCTTTGCTTTTCGTGGAGGCATCTTGAAAATTGGTAATGCTGTAAAAAGTAATGGATTTTGAGTGAAAAACATTAGCGAAAGAGCAAAGAAAAAGAAAATCGACGTGCCCCATTGACCGAACTCCTTGAATTCACAAATTTAAGATGATGAAAAGAAGACAAACCATTTCTAAAAGTGGAAACACAGAAGTATGAGTTTTTCATCGATTTTAAGCCATTTGTGGGTATTACACCTGTACAAAGTAACATAAAGCATATTACTGAGCTTGAAAAAGCAGATTTCAGCCGAAAAATTCAAGAATTCATCGCTATTTTCGGTGAAAACTCGAGAAAAAGCCGAGAAAATGTTCAAAAATTCAATCGCACAACTTACCGCCAAAGCGCGGTGTTTGCAGAATTGTGTACCGTAGCCCACGCGCAAAAAGGCGCGAGTGGATTTTGACGAGAAATCCATGAAAGATGCTGTAAAATGCTTCTGAAAAGCACAAAAATCTCATTAAAACCTAGAATAAAAGTAAGAATAAATTTATTTTATTGAAAACACTACAAGACTATGAGTTGTACAAACAAGGAAAGAGAATACTGAAACATAAGGTTGTGTAAACATTCAAGAGGATTTCTTATCAGAATTTTCTGAATTTCACAACATATTTTGTGGAAAGAGAGGTTTCCTTCACATTTCAGTGATGAATTTAGACTATATTTTTTCACATCTATTGACTAAAAGGTTCGCATTTTTATTATAGTTGAAATTTCTAGTAAATGAATTTTCAGTGAGGAAAGCACAAAAATCAATTTGCCAAAGAACTTCGAGCAATTTGAAATTCTGGATAGTGCCCCTAAAAGCGAAATTATAATCGATAAAAAATTATTCTGGAGTTTTGAAGAACAACAAAACGGGAAAACATTTATAACTGTAACTGGTGAAGCTAAAAAAGAAGGCGTCGTTGATTTTTCGAAAAATGATTCATTTGGAAAAGTTGTCAGATTTTATCTGAACCGTCAAGGAACCACAATTGAGAGTTTGACTATTCTGGTGAGTTTCCTTCAATAGAATGACTTTCAATAATTCCCTTAAAAAATCAGAATCATCCCTATGGTCTCGAATCCTGCGCTCCATTGAGAATCAAACATTTCAAATGGACCTTGGAAATCAATTCCTCTAGATATGACTACACCACCTGGTTCAATTGCCTGCGAACTTTTCCGATTGAATTCGTTGAATTGGATTTGAACGGGGATGATTATATGGTGTTGTCAGAAGACATGGTAGGTCGAGAGCAGTGCTCTTTTTTATTAAAGGGTATGATTATAGATCTCATCGGCTCCAAAACTTCATGTTAAAACAAAGAATCCTCTTCCAATCCAAGCGATTTTGAACTTGAAGGCTCGAGACTTGAAGCTGGAGCAACAGCTGAATTCTGAAGATGTTTTGAAAATTTGTAAGCATTGGATTCAAATCAAAAAGCAAATCGGTAGCAAGATCACTTTGAAAACAGATGATTTTGAATCACTGAAGACCCAATTAAAGCAAATATTCGAGGATCATCTGGAAGAGAACAAAGAGTGGTTCATCGTAGCCAACTCTGATCTGAAACTAAAGATATCCTGTTTGAATTCATCTGAAATTGTGTTAGAAGTCATTGAATAAAACGTTTTCAGTCCCCTGTTTCATATTCTTTCTCCAAAATAACACCAAAAGTCAATCCACTCCACGTGAACTCTTTCTCCCACGCATCCAATTGCCTCATGATGATGGATCCATTTCAACGAAAAAGGGATGTTGACCCGGTTGGTCTTGATTTGAAATTTGATATTGGATTTCATGGATTATTCTTTTTATTTCCGGATTTCCTTTTTTGTTCTAGAAAAAATTTGGAGAAAACCCGATTTCTGTGGCAACAGAGGATTTGACTTCTAGCCTGTGCCAGGTGTTTCAATCTGAAATGAAATTTTGGCGGACAGTCAAAAATATCAAAATCTGATTTTACAAAAATTTCCGAATTTTCCAAAACTGAGTTGAGATTATCAGGTCTTCGGTGCCATTCAAGACGTTTTCTGAGAAAAACTTCTGAAATCTGACGTGATGGCGTCAGTTTTTCATTGGCCTTATCATGGAAAAATCCTAGAAGCTTTCTTAATTTCTCTGGATCGGAATTGTGTCAGTGGTGGTGTTTGCAGACTTGGCATCACACTTCACGATATTTTAATTTTTGATTATGACCATTCAAGCTCCGCCCACAAATGCGCAAGGGGACTCTAAGCGCGATTTAGGGAAGGAGGCAGAATTATTTTTCTGCCTACAAAAGTTTTCTTCAAAAAGTACAATTCCCATCAAAAACCCATTAACGCCCTTCTCGGAAATCTGATATTATAGTGTTCAATTGGATCTTCTTCTTCTTCTTTCCCCTTCCAACTGTTTCGTCATCAATTGCCTTCTCCTTCTCCATCGTTTTTCTCAAATGTCTTTCACAAATTCATAGCTATACCACCCATCTCTCTCTATTTTTTCCTTGACAAGTCAGTTTAGACCCCTCCCCCCACTAAAACTTATACATTTATTTCCATCCCTCCCTTCCTTTTTTTCCATGCTCAACCATCAAACAACACACTTTTCCCACCCATGTAGATGTCACATTTTACTACGTTTCGTCAACGTTTTTTTCTATTTTTTCTTCTTCTGCACCAAATATATTTTTTGACTCATGACTTTAGGTCATGTACCCTCCCTCTAGTTTCCGGTAAGGGGTTTTCTTCAGAATTCACGCTTCGGAATAAGGAAGTAATGGGGAAGAATAACTTTTCATGGTTCAATGATTTTACAGACTTTGCTGTTTTGCTCTGTTTTCGTTGTCCTGTTTTTGCTGAGTTTCAGAGCGAAGAACACTTTTTTGGAGGAAGAAGATGGTGATTTTTGAAAAATCATGGAGAAAAAAGAGTTTTTGAATCCGAATTTCGATTTTTTGTATCTGGAAAACCTCATTTTTGACGAAACACCAACTTTATTTATCAGATACTGTTTTTCGGATGCACTCTTTTTTGTCAAGGCTGCTGGAATACGACGGTATAGATAAAAACTTTGAAGGCACAGTGTGGGTCTCGCTGCGAAGAAACTGGTACTGTAAGACTTTTCCAAATCCATAAGCAAATTCCAGAAAAACGAGAGTCAACGTTTTTTTTTCTGACCGATTCCATAACTTTTGCCCACTCAGACTTTTTTTTGGACAAATTCTGAAAAACAATGTGATTTTGTTGAGATCATTCCGAGAACAAGTGATCGCGCCATTGAATAAATCGACATGTTTTACTGATATCGCTCTTACTTTTGAAATCCAAAAAAGTATTCAAAGTTTTGGAACCGTTTTTTCCAAGCTCCCTAAAAATTCTACTTATTTTTCCTCATTTCATATCTTTGGTTGGATCAAAACTCTCATCAGTTTCTCCTATTTTTCATTTTTTTTGTTCCTTTTTTTTTCCAAAAAAATCTTCTTCTAGTTGAAACCGGATTAAAACCTACCCGGAACTAGTTTGTTTCTTTTGTCAAATCTTCCGTTTTTCTGTCAAAAAAGCTTCTCATTTTGACACTTTTTTGACAGTGATGATCAACGCATCAAACTTTTTTTTTTGCTTTTTTTGGGTTTTTCAAACAAATCCTAATTCTATTTTGATGTTCCAGAGCTTCAGAAGATTCCACAGAAGTCTGATTTTCAAGATTCAATTTTTGAGCAACATAGAATTTATGAATTCTGTTCCAACTCCTCTTAATTATTTTGTTTTTCTATCGGGCTCCTAAGAGAAGAAGAAGAAATGAGTTGAGGTGGTGATATGTGAAGAAGATAAGAAGAGATAGAGAGAACATTCGAAAGAGAGAGAATGGATGTTGTAAATTTACAACCAATAATAGAGGGACCTTTCATTTTTCTTTTCCCTCTTCTTCTACATCTTCTCTCTCTCTCTCTTTTATTTTTTCTTTGGAGAGAGAGAATATTGAACTGCAAAGAGCCACCCACAAATACACCTGTGTTTGTGTCACACAAAGAATTGTTGTTTTTCGTTTTGCTTTTCCTTTTTTTATTGATCATCAAGAGTAGGTATATTATGAAAAGGGGGGAAGAGTACGAAAATATTATAGTCTTGCCATAGGAAAACTAGAATTGTTCAGACTTGAAAAATTGTGTACAGAATATTAGAATAATGCTTATCCAATGATCTTGAAAACAGTCAGGTTTTCTCTAGCGGGGGTTCATTGTTTCAAATTTTGGTGTTATTTTGGTACTAAACCTGACTACATTTCAGTTTTTTCTGGAGCATTCCATTATTTAGCAGTGATTGTTGTCAAACAAACTTCCAAAAGGTTCAATTTTTCTATGAAACCTTTTTCGTCAAAAACGTATGGTGTTCTGATAGGGTTACCACAATAAATTCTGAATAATATTGAGGATTACTGTAGATGTCTCAAAACTTCTAGAACTTTTTTTCCACTCAAAAAACCTTGAAAACAGTCATAAAATGACTGAAACAGCTCTGTTCTTCTAGAGCAAAAACTGTATTGTCGTAAGATATCGTGTTGAGTCTGCAAACACCACAATTGACACCATCACGTCAGATTACACACAGTTCAGTGTTTCTCGTATCAACCTTCATTGTACCTTCTCCCCCTAAACGAAAAATTTCCGAGAAAAAAAGCTCGAAGTCTGAAGGGCCACACTTCTTAATCCTCAATTCCCTCAAAACTGTCATTGTCGTAAGACTTGATGTCACGTCTGCAAACTCCATAACTGACACCGTCACGTCAGATTGCACAGATTTTTTCTGACTTGAATCTCCTTAAAAATCAAATCTCTCTGTTTTCAAATTTCCATCTCCCGAAGACTTTCAGATGTTACGATCTGAAAAGTGGTGGCCTAACTTTCCCCAGTTTTTCAAAGTACCTTAATGGTTCACTCCAACCTATCCGAAACTTTTACCAAAAAAAGAAAAATATATCTAAAAATAACCTCTCCACCCATCAAATAGTGCTCCTTTTCCCCCTCCCTCCATCCCCACCCAAAAAATCTTGTGTCGTCACAGAATCCTTTTGTCCTCCTATCCTTTTTGCAGAGAGAATGAGCAACGAACTTCGACCGCCCTTTCGGTCCTCAGAAGAAGGAGGACAATAGATCCTAAACTAGTTTAGCAAAAAAAGGAGTTCTTTGAAACTTTTTCTTCAGAAAAAAAACGCTTCTAGGTCGTCATATAAATTTTAAATCGACCAAAGATAGCCACGTAAAAATGAGCATTGAGCACGCAAAGTGATGCTCCAAAAGGCGTTTTTTCTAGAGAAAAATGTTCCATTTGATGATTTTCGATTTTTTTTTGAAATGGGATGACATGTGTCTTTTCGTTTGTTTTCTTTGTAACTATGAGGTAAGAGGAGCCGGATCATGTGATAATTGATCAGAAATCATTGAAAAATGAGGAAGAAGATAGGAGAAGACGAAGATCATAGAGAGAGAAGATTCGAGAAGATTTAGAACGAAAAACAAAAAACTTTGCCCCGAGCGGGATTCGAACCCGCGACTGGTTTCCCAATGAGACCGACAAACGTCTCACGCCTTAACCACTCGGCCATCGGG